>JAFDVH010000031.1:611156-751000 GCA_019176425.1 Megalops atlanticus | reverse complement strand
TTGCGTATTCGCCACTACACATGTAAACGTAATCATCAGGATCCTTTTCAAGACGATTAGCAAACACATAGTAGCTTTTTTCGGTGTCACACTGTTCCACGCTGCGTTGTAGACACTGTCCAAACCAGGGACCTCAAGGTCTCTCCAAACTTTGTTTCTAAACAAACTCCAGTCTTTAGCAGGGAATGAAACCTGCAACACGTCCTCTGTAAACGACTCCCCAGATTCGATGGTATACAGTTTCACACAACGAGCAACTTTGTCAAAAACATACCCGCCAACACGACCATCAGACAACAGCCATTCGTATTCCAGAGCTTCCTTTCGTTTTGAAGAAACCCGACCAAACCCACGGAATTCTTCTTCTTTTTTGGTGCAAAAGTCATTTTGTCGACCCCAACAGTGTCGGAAATAGTGGTGAGTGGTACCCTCTTTACACTCTTTGTCGCTGCGGATGCGACATTTTTAAACAGCTAACTAGTTAGACTTAGTCGCACAACGAAAACGCACAGAATACCATCCACGGTCAAACGCTATTTATAAACGCCAGGACAGGTCAACACATGGCGCAAACATGTCCAGGGGGCAACACACAACCTACAATCACGCCTTTTTTCTTTTGTAATAAAATCCTAAGATAAATTTAAACCGTCACACACACTCACAAATATAGATAGACAGCAAACAGCTCCTCCCACCGTCAAACCAACCTCTCAATCAAAACGACCTGTCACTCATAACGTGATGTCAATCAAAACACACTGTCAATCAAATCGACCTGTCATTCAATCAGGCTGACAAGGAGGGGGTCATCAATCATTTTTGACAGAAAGTGCAGGATATATACTACTTACCACTAGTGTTTGCTTCATGTGTCAAAGTGGAGCTAGCAGTCTTTGTGCTGCCATCACTGCTGTTATTTTAGATGGAAATAACTTAATGGCACGTTTATTGGTGTTTCTTTTTCAACAAATTGTACCAATTGTTCTACTTTAGGCTCATCTCACTGAACCTCTAGCTAATTACTATATTATAGCTAGTCTAGTTCCTTTTAATTCAGCTATCAGTTTACATTTGTTACAGCCAGCTAATGCATTACTATAACTCAAAGTAGCTGGATGAATTGCAAGGAAGTTATTTCAACCAGTCAGTGTATACACTTAACAGATAGATAAATATCTTGCTAGCTTGATAGTTTTTTACTATATCTTCCTAACAAATTGTTTTAACCAGGTAGTTACTATGGCTAGAGGGCTAGATACATCACCAGCTTGCAATATTAGCTGGTGCTTAAGTGCTTCTATAGACATCGATGTAGCTAAGTGGCTGTTTTATTTCCATAAGAAGACATATTTATCCAAAATGTTACACTTGGATGATGTATTAGTGTACATCATGTGTTACACATTTATAACAGTGAAAGGAGATATTAACAATCCATGTCCTGCTGTTTGCATTTACGCAAACAACTGTCTGCCATGTGTTTGTATCGGATTTCTCTGCATGCTGCAGACTGTAGGTCAGTATCAGCTAGCTCAGCATGTTACTCATACCGTTATGGTTAACTGTATAGCCCCCTCGCTGGTAACTTCACCGGCTCACTTGAAGGGGGCAGTCGAGGGGGTCTCTCCCATCACCTCCTAAGGTGTTGGGACAGACTCAATATGGTGGTCAATGGCCTCCAGAGCAAGGGTATTTAGTGAATGACTATGTAGGGGGAAGTCTGGGAAACAGCCCATGCTGACTTTCACACCTCTATCCCAGTTGTGAAATTACTCCTTTTCTATTAGTTACAGAAAATCACATTTCACTATTATTATACAATCATTGTGTAGTTCATGAATGTTACAGATGACACAAATCTGAAAGATGTGCAATTTAGTAAAGCCCTTAGTTTTCTTGCTGGATAAGGTCACCCCTAAGTACCCCAACAGCACTGTGTCAGGACTGTGGCGTCTTAGCCGGTTGTTTTGTTTTCCCTGTCCATGTGCTTTTGTTTTTCCCTGTGTTCCAGCCCTGCCCTGCTCTCCACCCTGTCGGCGCCCACCTGATTACCTGACTGTGTTCACCTGCCTGCCTGCGCACCTGCATCCCATCTCCTCATCAGCCTTGCCCTATTTAAGTCCTGCTTGCATCTTGTGTCGTTGCCAGTTCGTCTCAGTTTGCTGTCCGTTTCTCCATGTCTGCCTGCCAGTTCTGTTTCCTTCCCTGTTTTTTCCCGACTTCGTTCCTCGTTCCTGCCCTGTGGTTTTGGTCGCCGTGTCTGCTCTGGTTTTTGACTCTGCCTGCCTTGACTTCGTTTTTGGATTGCCCTCTGGACTCAATAAACCCGTGTGCATCAGTCTTTCCTGTCTGCACTTGAGTCCCTGCCTGAGTTCTGACACACTGGGCATGAGTGTGCAGGAGCTAGTCATTTGTGAAGCTAGAGTGCATCGTTAGAATTATTTCTGTTTCCCTCTAAGACTGAGACATTAGTCATTGATTTGTTCCTGCTGAACTCTGCAGACACTGCATGTGCTAGCTCCTCCTGTTATTGGTGAAATCTGATTTCAAGGAATGCATGATGTGTTTCACCAGGCCAGATCAGGCATTCGCTGATTTTCGGATGGACTGTGTTACATGCAGTGATTGACGCCCACACATCACATGTGTGCTTATGTTCCACACAATAAAATTTAAAGCAAAGAATTCAACACATTCAGCCCCTGCCTTCATGCATATTTACCCTCCAATCACATTCCTCATATGCTCACTGTAATTATCAGTGCCTTCTTCTAATTTTCTTCCTTCCCCCAAGGCAGAGAAATATTTGTGGCCTTTACTGTTAATCAAAGCTCTTTGAGGAAAGCTGACAGGAATATACCAGTTCTCGTTTCCTTTCATTCCACAAAATTGTGTGATTGTGCATGTGAATAGGTTTCTGAACAAAGAAAATACAAGGAAATTGTTATATTCTGCTTCATTGTTGGCATTGTATTAATTATCATCATTATTAACTTTTACATTTACATTTATTCATTTAGCAGACGCTTTTATCCAAAGCGACGTACAAAAGTGCATGTAGTGGGCAAACAGGCACAAGAACAAGATGTGTACAACTCATACAACGCAGATAGTGCTGAGGCTGAGCACTAGGTCGATGTCGTGAGCCAACTAATCTGATCTAGGATTACATATATCAAATACAATCACAGGGACAATAAAGTACCGCTATACTACCTAGGCAAAAATGTGCATGATACAAGGTAAGAGAGCTACAAGTACAAGCCAGGGGTGTAAGATTTACAAGGTCAAAATGGCAAAGGTGTCAGTCCAGGCAGAGTCTGAAGAGGTTTGTCTTCAACCCACATCTGAAGGGTTGGAGTGAAGGAGTTGTTCTCAGGGGGGTGGGGAGTTCATTCCACCACTGGGGGGCGATGATGGAAAAACGACATTGTGAGGAGCGTGGGCCTTTCGATCTGTTGGTGGGAGGAGCGAGGCGTCCGGATGTAGCAGAGCAAAGTTTTCCCACAGTCTGACTCATGCAAAAGTAAGACAGCAGTCCCTTGCTAGCAGATCACCAAGACCTCAGCACTAGTAGCCTCAAAGATATTTTCCATAAAAGCTTGTCTTTACTGTCAAGCTTAATTTGGCAAGTCTTTAGCCAAGTGCTTAAAGGCTCAAGTTTTGTTATTCATGTATAAAATTAAATCCACTGTGATCACCAAGAAATGTAAACAAAACAAAAAGGTTAGAAAAACATCCCATTTTGATGTGGGGTTCTGCAACAGTTTGAGTCCTAATGGTTCCAGGCTGTCCTTGGTTTAGCATGTGGTCAGCAAAATCTCATTTAAATAGAATAATTGGATATTCAAATTTAGCCTTCAGCACTTTGTTCTGAAAGATAGCCACCATTTAGTTGGTTTCACAACTTTGTTCCCATCAGTATCAGCAACTGCCTGGCTCAATGCCTGGCTTGTTAAAGAAATGAAAAATGTAAAATTTAATGCAACTACAAGAACTGTGCAACTACAAGAGTTATAAGTTATCACATTGTGTTTTATTCCATGGATGATCCCCCAATTATTCTGAATTACTTTCTTAAGATGGCCTAACAGTGTGGACTAGTAGTTTTCACAAGCCCAAAATCATCAATTGTTACATAATGAGGCAGAATTTTAATTAAAGTAAATATTTGGTCATGAAAAGCATTCTTTCACTGCTAAAAGGTCTGCAGAAGGCCTTTGAAAATAAATTGATTTATATAAGCAATTCAGGCGCTGTGGGAAAATGAGATTAATTTCCTCTTGGCTTCTCTATCACAGCTTTCTCACACCCACTCAACATTCAAAGGTGCAACACTGCATTTTGATTAATTAGCCACCTTTTTAATAACTTGGGAACAGAAGCTGAGAATTATATGATGTTTACTAAAACAGCTATTTAATATCTTTTCCCTTGATTTAAATGTGAACCTTCACGTCAAACGACTGTGTCAAGCCCTACTCCATAAATAGAACATCAGGGGCATCTAGTATCATTATACCTTAAGCTGAATGGTCACAGACCAGCTTTTGCCTTCCATCGACATTTTATGTTGTAATGAGAGCAACCTCACATTTATATTTTGTTTTAAACCCTTTTCTAAATTACAGACAATTGCTTTGTGGCTGATTTAATGGATTGTGTTAGGGTCCATTAGTTAATTTCCTCTGGCCAAACAATTGCAGTTTCTCATGTTTCTGAGCTATTTAAGCAGCCGTGGAAATGGATAGTCTTTAGTCAGACTTTGGATTGCTTCAATAATTAAATTCTGTGATAATCTGCCCATTTTGCCACCTCACATCCTTATTTATCAATACATAGTCAAAAGACATACAGAGATGACATACAAGCTGCAAAAAAATCACACTGCGATACATTTGGAAGGGCTCTCCATACACATGAATTATGATATTTTCAAGTGGATTTTCTTTGACATAAAACATGTTCCTGCAATCAATGATAAGTCATGAAGGAAAAATTTTTGGAAGAGTACAAACACCTAAAAAAGTGAGCCTGTCTGCTGCCTAGAACCTTTTTATTCAACTCCAGTGCCTTGGATCATGTGTAGCACTGAGAATTCAGGCTTGCAGGAAACTTCATGTCTCCCTTTGGGACTGCTGTGCTTAGCCTCTTAGCCAGCTGACGGCTTTTCATGGACAATTTCATTCGCGGCTCTCAGCCCCTGGATAATCCATCTGTTTACATTTCTTTTCCTTTGTTGGCCTGAAAATGGTAAGCACCACATTCTTATTAATGCAGAGCTCTTCAGGATCTGTGAACATATTGTGTGCTGTCAGTAGTTCTCTCAGTCCCATAATAGCACTCCTTAAGGAACGTGTGGTACATGCTGAAATGCGACTGCGGATGTGCAGCAGCATGCGTATCACCTTTCTGACACTGTTGCAACATATATGCAAACATGCAGCAAAGGGCTACAATTGCCTGTGTTCACTCCCACCAAGGCTGCGATTTGGCATCTGACTAGCAAATTTAAACAGGTTTTCTATATGAGCTTCCCCTAATACACAGCGATTGACAAATTCATAACATCACACAAGAGTCCAAGGAGGGAAGCGCTTACTTAAATGTGTTATTTAGTGATTGAGAATGCACTGATTAAAAAAGACCCCCCTCTTGTTGTCTTGTTTGAGTAACAGTGCTCTACAACTGCCGAGTGATTTTATCGTGTTGCATGACTGCACCTCACACCTGATGTGTTCTGAGGAGGAAAATCCTACCCTTCCCCTCCACCTCCCTACAGCCACTGACAAAATGTTAGGATGAGAGCTGCATTTCTGTCAGTGTTGCGGCTTAGTTGCCAGTTTGTTTTGCTTTCCCCGTCCATGTGCTTTTGTTTTCGTTGCTCTCGTGTGCCTGCCCTGCCCTCTGTTTCCCCACCTGTGGCTTATTACCTATCTGTTTCACCTGCCCGTGTGTTCACCTGTTTCTCGTTTGCTCATTAGTTTGTGTGCTTATACCCCGTCTGTTTCCTAGCTCGTTGCCAGTTCATCTCAGTTTGTCTGTTTCAGTACCAGCACTTTTCCTCTTGCGATTATTCTGCCTGCCTGTTTATTGATCTTGCCTGTTTCCCGACCTCGATTCTTGGATCCGTCTTTGTACCATTGCTGTGCTCTTCTGGTTTTGGACATCCCCTGTTTTGACTCCGATTATTGGACTACCCCTCTGGACTTTAATAAATTCCTTGAGCATCCACCACCTCTGTCTGCGCCTGAGTCCCTGCCCGAGTCCTGACAATTTCCAGCATCTACATGGAACCATACGCAGAGAAGAAAGCACTGTTAGCCAAGCATGAGGCATGGCAAGGTGGATTACACACATTGAGGCCATGACATCTCAGCACCAGTCACAGCATGCTTCCCTCTGCTGTTATTATTCCTGCTGCTTGAAGCTCTGCACTACACTCCCCTATACATACATACACACACTTCTGCAAGAGTTATAATGTACAGTTTGATGAGGCTTCTAGTGTTGAACACTCATCTAACTCAACTATGAATTCTTTTGGACTCCATCTTAACTTAAAAACCTTTCACCATTCAGCTCCTCCTCTCCTTCCTCATAAACTTCCTCTTGTCTCCAGAGATCATAGTCTGCCTTACTTAGAGGTCTACCACTCCGTCTTCTCTGTTTCTTAATCTGGCTGTCTCTCCTCTTTTAGCTAACCAGCTTTCCTGCCAATACCAACAGCCCCGCTACTAGAGTAATTTCCAACAAATGATTTAGGTCTGGAACATTCTATGCAAGACAAGAGAAGATTGGTGATGTGATAGCAATCAGTTGCAGCTACAGGGTAACGGATGTTTCCCAGCAATTTATCATTACAACAGTATGTGGGCCTGATTGGTTGACAGAAGATATACAACTGATATATTTTTGGCTGAAAAATCTCCCATTACTTCTCTGGTATTCCTACTTCTGAAAATGATTTTTGACAATGTGCTGCCAAAAGTTCATAACGTTGCATAAGCATCAAGAGGAGCAGCACTTGCGGGGAAAGGGGGGAAAACAGATTTAGAATGACAGAGTAGCATGTACCCAACAGCAGGCAGAAGCAGCACTGGACTGAAACCACAAAGGCTGGCCCCACCTTTCAGTGTCTTTTTGACACCTAGTGTTAGTACAGGGGTACCGCAATGACTTTGGGGGAGTCTCTCACCCAGTCAGTCAGCAAATCAGCAAGGAGTCACAGATGGAGGTGAAACCATCCCTATTCCCAACTATATTTATCCACTTCTGCTGTTGCATTGTGCATTGGTACAGTGCTTTGGGTCTCTGCCTGCATTGTCTGTAGCAGCACAAAATGACTTCTACCAGGTTGGCCTTCTCACTTGCAAAGAACTGTGAGAACAAAGACTCATGATATCTTACCCTTAATTGGTTTAGGGGCAAAAAAGTGTTGTTTCAGAATTTATGAAAGAGGTATAGAATAGTGTAAAAGATGAGCCCGAGATGTTGCTTTTAAGAATAGTCTCTGATCCCTTTGGATACCAAAACAGTCTTCTCACAGCATCCAGGCACCTGTACTTGACCAAACTCAACCTGAAACCATAGGAGTTGACTGCTAACGATGCAATACATTTTTGGTGTATTCTGATTATGGTCTGAGACATGTGAGTCATGAAAAGAGTTTTCATAATTGAAATTAATTGGAATTAAGAGCTCCTGCCAGATTATATAAAAATATTAAAGCAAGGATGCATATATATGCATGACATAAAGAACACTATACAGAAAAGCCAAAATATGCCAGCTTTGGAATGGCATGTTTCAGCATGTCTCCATAGTTTAAGTACTTCATGTCATGCGTATACATACGGAACACTTTTGCCCTCTGATTGGTTTGTAAAACTGATTCTTTTTCATTATTTGTTTTTTCTTTTAAAAAGGAAAAAAACTCTAATTCATTTAACTCATGAAGGTGAAAGATTAATAAAGCATATTTTTGAGGTGAAATATGCAAAAAATCTGTGCACTAAACTAAAATGTGAAAGCTATTTGAAGGTTAATCAACTACCTCCTGCCTGTAATTGTTTGCATCATCCAAGATGATATCATGAGCCTCAATACATCAGTTTTGATTGGCGATATCAGATAGAACCTGCTGCTCCCTTACAATGCCATCCTTTCTACTCTTATCAAAGGATAGATAGATAACAGAGATATGAGGATTTTGTATCCTAATTAGTTTAAAAGGCAGCTGAAAATAGGTTTTCTTCAACTTTAAGGAAAAACCACAATGTAGCTGAATTGATTCTGAGCCTTGGTTAGGTCTGAAAATAATTTCTTTGTGAGAAATTTCCTCTAATGAAGGTCTAGTAACCAAAGTTCCATCTCATTAAATGAGATCTGCAAAGACCACAGTGCACAGAAATTTCAGTTATTCCTATCAGTGCATTCCATCTTCAACACCTTTGCAGAGCATTTCTTGAGAGGGTGTAGTTTCTCATGTGAGGACGGTAAATATATAAAATCTGAAATGTGCCCAGCATACGCGTGCAGTGGTTGAGCAAGGCTGCTGATGAAATATTTCATCAACATTACTGAGGTCCACAGTGACCACCAGCAGACAAGTGCACATCTCAGGACTTTCTACTTCCATGGACCTTCTGGAGATTTTGCATGGTTTTCAATTTAGGAAGTCTGAGAAACAAAAGTACCCTGTATTTCCAGTAAAAGCAGATACTAACAAACTAAATTTGTATTTCTCCCATTCCAAACAAGACACTGAAATGAATGAAGAGACTTTCTGGATCATGACAGAAATCTATCTGGATAGGATTTTATATTATTTTATGTAGATGTACTGTATGAGACTGAGTTCTAACCAGAACAAGTAATTAGTCCTCCCAACAAAATTAACAAACAAAATGAAAGAATAACATTAGACTCGTTCAAAGTGAAGAAATTCAATTTTGTTTATGAACTATATTATTTTTATTGATGAAATGTGTTGTAGGAGTAGGAACCTGTAGCTCAGAATCCCCTCACTGGTATCCAGTTGTGAGTCTGGCTCTTCCAGATCATGCAGTGCGCATGGCGTCCCCCGCCACAGAGGGCCCCTGTCCAGCAGAGTTGTAAGACCCTCACAATTACGGCCAAGACATTTATAAGACACTCATGATTGCTGCCGCCTTTGATGTTGCCTGGTGATGTAGAAAAAATCATAACTCCACTCATACACAAGCACACAGGCACATTACACTGCTGTACAACGCTGTACTCAGCTGTCAAGTCAATCTATCAACTGACTGTACACTATGGTTCCAAAAGGGGGTCCTTCAAATCGGATAATATCGAAATAGCATCCAAACAAACCTACTCATCGGGAGCAGAAAAAAGAAGAAAAGGAAACTTTGAAGTGAGGAACATACAGCATATAAAGGTATGCAAATTTAATACTTTTGTGCTATAAAATAACTTGCTGCATACATTGTTACAGCAGAATATTTTATTTATTTCAAGTGAGCTGTAGTCTAGCTTGATATTGTAAGCTAGCTAGCTGGCTAAATAGACCATTAGCTAGTTAGTGTTGGCTAGAAGAAGTCAGTCATTATGCAGTGTAGCAGCAAAGCCACATCAGATGGATTGTCAATCATACTCCATGACAAAATAGCTCACACACTGTGGCCAGTTTATTTCCCTTGTAGTTTACATTAGCTAGATAATGCCATAATAATAAAACTGATGAGCCAAAACATTATGACCACTCACAGGTGAACCGAATAAAGCTGATCACCTCCAAACAAGGGCACATGTCAAGGTCTGGGTAGATTAGATGGTAAGTGAACAATCAGTTCTCGTAGTCAGCGTGTTGGATGCAGGAGAAATGGGCAGGAGTAAAGACCTGAGCGACTTTGATGAGGGCCAAATTGTTATGACCAGATGACTGGGTCAGAGCATCTCTGCAATGGCAAGGCTTGTGGGGTGCTCCCAGTCAGCAGTGGTGAGTACCTACCAACAGTGGTCCGAAGAGGGACAAACCACAAACCGGCGACAGGGTGTTGAGTGCCCAAGGCTCATTGATGCGCAAGGGCAACGAAGGCTATCCCGTCCGGTCCGAGCTGACAGAAGGTCTACTGTGGCACAAGTCACAGAAAATTTTAATGATGGTTATGGGAGGAATGTGTCACAACACACAGTGCATCGCACCCTGCTGCGTATGGAGCTGCGTAGCCGCAGACCAGTCAGAGTGCCCATGATGACCCCTGTCCACTGTCAAAAGCACCTACAGTGAGCATGCGAGCGTTGGAGCTGGACCTTGGAGCAGTGCAAGAAGGTTGCCTGGTCTGATGAGTCCCACTTTCTTTTAGATCATGTGGATGGCCATGGCTATGTACGTGTGTGCCGTTTATCTGGGGAACTGATAGCACCAGGATGCACTGTGGGAAGACGACAAGCCAGTGGAGGGAGTGTGATGCTCTGGGCAATGTTCTGCTGGGAAACCCTGGGTCCATTCATGTGGACGTCAATTTGACATGTGCCACCTACCAAAACGTTGTTGCAGACCAGGTACACCCCTTCATGGAAATGGTATTCCCTGATGGCAGCGGCCTCTTTCAGCAGGATAATGCGCCCTGCCACACTGCACACATTGTTAGGGAATGGTTTGAGGAACATGACAAAGTGTTCAGGGTGTTTCCCTGGCCTCCAAATTCTCCAGATCTCAGTCCGATTGAGCATCTGTGGGATGGGCTGGACCGACAAGTCCAATCCACAGTGGCTCCACCTTGCAACTTACAGGACTTGAAGGATCTGCTGCTACTGTTTTGGTGCCAGATACCACAGGACACCTTCAGGGGTCTTGTAGAGGGGCCTTGGTCAGAGCAACAGCATATTAGGCAGGTGATCATAATGTTTTGGCTCATATATATATATATATATATATGCAATGTCTTAGATAATATTGTTTTTAAAACAATATAGTACAGATTTATAAATAACATGCTGGAATGTAGCGAACAGGTAAAGCTTGTTTATGTTCAGAGGCCATACCCACATGTCCTTTCCCTTTCCTTGTTACACAGGAAAGAGGCGGGGTGTTGCACACTCAGTTGAGGGGAAACTCAGGTTTACACGGGTGTGGCGCCATCGTAGGTTGCCCGTGTCTTTTGTGTGAGCTGCTCTTTTGTTCTGTGTTATTGTTCATGTGTGGTTTGGGTGGGAATAAAGTTCTTTACAGGCCCCTCTCAGGCAGTAGTGCCCATCTGGTAGTCCTATCTGTGAGCATTTAAAATGCCTTTCTGTAACACAGGCAAACACCTCAAGCCACGTGACTCACCAGAGCAATGTTAACCATGCTATTTTACTGCATCATTGATGACTTGCATGTGAGGCATATCATCCACTTAAACAACTGCGTTGTTTTTGAGGTTAAGCACCTTGCCCAGGGGTACAACAGCAGCACATCACCTAGGAATCACACAACATGCTGGGTTACAAAACCTTGTCCTTGCTACTACACCACACTGCTAAAAAAGAAATCCAGTGTGGCACTACTAGAACATGTCACATGGGCTGTAGTAATATTATCTTCATATGAATCTTCATTTGAAATAATTTAGATTTTTTGATATAATTATAGAAAGTAAGCAATTTGCCTGTTAATCATATTGTACTTACTATGTCCTTAATGTAACTAGTATGTATTAACTTTTTGTTTCAATGATGCTAATGGCAAACAGTAGTTTTTTTAGTTTCAGAGAAGTTCTTCAGCAGTATGAAAAAAGTTTGGCTATGATGAGATGCACTTGTGTAATAAGGTGGCTGTGCAGAAATATCTATTCACATAAATACATTTTAAAGAAATTATTTGTAGATTGTTTATCCTTTATACGTCAGACTGTGTATATGTATTTTGGACATACTGAATTAGATTAAGATGGAGAGCATTCTCCAGGCACACTCTTAATTTAGAGGCATTCAGAATTTCTGTAAAATGTGAATGCTCTAGGGACCATTCCACTGTGATGTCATGCTATGCTTCCAGACCACTTCTCTCTCAAAGCATTTACACACTCCCCCCCATGCCTGTGGTTGCATGCCTCCATTTGATTGGCTGAGCCTATGGCCCTGGGCCAATGACCTATCTCTATATAACGGCAAGTGCCGAGGAAGCCAAAGGTAAATCGGAAAAGTGCAAAACGCAATCTTCTGTGTTGTTGGACAAACTTTGACACAAGAGTGCCAAGAGTGAAAGCCACAGAAAATGTGTAAAGGATTGGCAGCTTTGCCCCAAACATGTCTGGAAAGGTGAGAAACTTGCTCATTTTATTCTGTTTGCTGAGTGTTTGGGTCTGTCAGGAAACACACACACTCCTTAAAGGGGTGTCCGGTGTCTGCTGTGGCTCTTTGATTTTGGTCTGCTGTCAGGTATGTACTTTACATGTTTATAAAAATCCACGATTTGGAGAAGACAGATACATTAAATTTCATACCTTTCTGCTTTCATGCTTTTTTCATAATTTATGTGCATAAAGTGTTTTTGCTAGTTTAGGAGTTTCAAACAATTTGTTAATTTTATTCAATTCAAAGTGAATATTAAGCATTAAGTAAATTGGTTTATTCAAGAACAACGGAAACACCTTGTAAAGATGTATCTCCTTTTCCCCTAAGATAGAGTACAGACATCTACTTCTATTTTTAATTTCATTTTGTATTGCATGATTTATGTGTATTGCATGATTTATGCATAAGCCTTGGTTTGGCGTGTCTTTGGAGCCAGCAGGAATAGGTTTTAGCTGGTATGGGAGTTTTAAAGCTTGATTCAAGTGAAAGCAAACATGCAGCGCTGATTAATGCAGAGGAGTTTAATTACTCTCAGTGTCTGTCTGTTTTCTTTCACGAACACCTGGTGGCCATACGCCCAGCTGCTGAACAGAAGGGCATGTTTTTCTCCCTCTCTGCTTATCAGACAGACATCCTGGCGCAATTCAGCAGTCAAAAACACCTGATGTGGAAAGGTTATATTTAACAGGGTCTCTTTGGCGGAACAATTACAGCATGGTCATGAACAGTGTTGTTCGCACATTGTCTCAATTGTGTAAACACTGATCACTCTTCTTTTCCTCTCCTTTGATCCGTTTCCCCGCCATCGCTCGAGCACAAGCCACTGTTTACAGAATTATCTGATCATTTTCAATTGCAGATGGCGCTGGCAGTGAATCAGCCTGAGCCCATGCTGATGTGAACTGAGGCAGAAGGAAAAAAAAATACCTGGGTAGAGCTGGATTGACTCAAACAGTCTGAGACACCCATGATGTATCCTATCAGAGCTGATCTGACTAACGCGGAACACATTCATGCTATCTCAACTCTTTCAGCATTGCTTTGATGTCTGATCGTATAAACATCAGCTCAGTTTGCTCACAAGAGGATATTTCAATTCACATATTAAACCAATTAAGAACAAGAGAATTTTTTTTTTCAACAGTCATTGCATTTTAGGAGTGCACCATCCCATAATTGTTTGCTTACATTGGCAGTTTAATCACTTAGTGGTGTTGTTACACAATACACACCACAAGAAGGGCCTTCATGAGGAGGCAGGATTGAATGCCTTAATTACGGACTACAGCTCAGTGCTATGTTCTATTGTCCTACACTCCACTATCTTCACATTACAGTTAACTTCACATTGCCTCTCAGCAGCAATTTAAATCTGGAGAATGTAAGGTGGAAAAGATTGTATCACTTAGCCCCACATGTGTGATTACCAACACAAGAAATTCTACAGGGATAAGACTTTGAGGGGTTCGCTATTGTCCTGTTACATAAGGGGTGCCATCAGCTCGTCACCCTGTGAAATTACATGGGCTCTCCAGGGAATGTGGCAGTAGTAGATGAATGGCTTGGAAAGCGTAACCACAGCGATGAAAGAAGCTCCATTGATTGGGATGTAACAGAACCAATGGCCTTAATAAAGAAGGCCTTGCTCTGCACTCTGGTTGAGAGCAAGCATGTTTATTTCCTTCTTAAAATGGCCAGCACTTGTCTCTATACAGCCTATTATATTATATACCATACAGCTTTCAATTCAGTGCAAAATGTCCAATCCATTTAAACATAATGTATATTATATTATATTATATTATATTATATTATATTATATTATATTATATTATATTATATTCATGTTTAGTTATGTCTTTAAGGCAGTCGTTCTGTTCTTGTAATGCCTTACGATGTCTACTCTTAGCATAGTGATGCACTTATTTGTAAATCGCTCTGGGTAAGAGCAACTGCTAAATGATGTAATGTTCACATGGTATTGAAGTCAGTTGTTGATGTCAAAGCTTGTAGAAAAAATGCTTTCTCTTAGACATCCACTCTCTAAAGAAATGTCTTTATCTTCAATTTAGCTGATCCTTTCATTCTGTTTTTACTACTACCATGCATTTCTGAGGTAAAATTCTGACACATCTGTTGATGTTTAATGCCAAGCTAGAACTATCAAGGGCAAAAACAGACCTTTCAAAGCTATCTTGTCTCTCTGCTGAATGTACCATCATGTTCCCCCCTCTCCAATTTGTCCTCCAGGGCTAAAGAGATCAAGACTAAATTGGGTACTCTGCTTCAGAAGCCAGAGAATGCCATAGATCTGATCATCCCCTACCCTGAAAAGCAAGAGAAGAAGCCAGAGAAGCCTCAGAAGTAAGTATAAGGGAGTCACACACATTCTTCTACACATTGACTCTGAGCTTAGTGTGAGGCAGTCACCATAAATAAAAGAAGAAAGCATGCTGTGGTTAGATCAAACCTGCCCCATGATCTATGCACAATGTTATTCCTGAAAAGAGCTAACAGAATTGGAATAATTCATAGCTTAATGTCTGCAATGGTCTTATTTAGCTGTAAAACCAGTGTCCTTTTTTAACGCTCCTCTTAGCTACAGAAATGATTACCCAAAAGTATACACCATGAATCTACCTCTTCAATGTCATATGGCTTTTGTGAGAAGGGGATTATTCAATGGCCGTCTGATTCAAAGGGGAAAAGGAGCTAAATCAAAGCCTCTGTGTCTGTCATTATACAGATCAAACTATCTAGCCTGGTAAAAACAGTAACAGCTTATTAAGAGATTAAAAGTATGGACACACAGAGCAGGTAAAAAAAAAAATTAGCAACAATGCTAATCCAGTGGTAGCTTGGTTGAAAACATTTCCTTTTCAGCTCATGCATAAAGTCTGGAACAGAGATATCTCCGCGGATCACACAGCATTTGATGATGTGTGGAATGAGGGATAGAGAAAATTGGAATATTGAGAGCCTGCTGTCTCTCTGTTGACTTTAATCTGAGTTACGACCAAGTAGCATTCAATTGTATGTATACAGTCGAATAGAGGGGAAAAAAAAAAAAACATTTATGTCAGCTTCATGAAAAAACTTCAAAAGGGTTGTTTTTCACACAGGTGCATAATATTCAGTTTAAGGGTCAAAATGATCTGATAATTCAGCCATAACAAAGTTGTAATGTGTGTTTTTTCTCTCTATAAGCACGTCTTCCTCCCTTATAAAATTATTTCTGTATAAGATTTCCTGCTTTGTGAGAGTGTAAGTAATGGCAAGCCTTGGTTTCCCATCTAGCTGCAAGGCTTTGGCTCAAGTCTACTTTCAGAATTCAAAATGAGATCAAAATTTGATCAACAAAGAGGAACCATATGGTTCTTTGTACAAGTGTACACTGCTGGATGGCTAGGTAGTTCTCCACTCAGAGTAGCATGATCCAGTTGACCCCAAATGTATGGCTGTGGGGTCTGCCTCACATCAACTTGCATAATGGTTTACATAAGTAGTATGCAAGCTATTTTCAGAGGACACATAGCATTTAAATAAAAGGTAAGGACCTTTTGGGGATATTCATGAGTTGTTCCTTCTGAGAAACACACAATAGCATCAACACTAATGATGCTGAGTATTGCCAGGCAACAGTTTACTGGCCTTTGGGTAATTTGGCTCTTGCCTTTTCTCTGCTCTGGTGTTTAAATTCATCAGAATGCTGAGTGGCTCAGCACACAGCAGCCACGCTCCTGCAGCATGCAATGCCCTGCTTCAAAAAATCTGTTTTGCCCAGTGACTGTCCATACGCAGTGGTTTAAATAGCCCCATGGGAAAATGACCCTGCCTTTTTTAATGATCTGATGCAAGGGGCCAATGCACTGTGTGTGCAGTAACTTTTTTTTTAATTCCACTACTTCCTGTGAGGTTAATTTAGATTTGACTTTCCTTTCCCAAAAATGACTGGATCAATTTAAAGCTTCAATTCAATACACAGTGGTTAATAACCATCAGCTGGACTACTGATATATCAACTGCGAACAGCCACAGGTGGACAGAGGTCTACACAGATAATGCTGTTCATGCTGTTTAAAGTGATTTATTCTGCCTCCATCCTTAACTTTGTTAAGCTCAACTCTTAACCCTATTCCATGGTGTGTTATAATTGGAAACAGCATTTTCCTTTGTTTTAGTAATGCATTATAGGAGGACCTGTGGCTATGCTGCTCCCTCCTTCCTCTGGGACATGGTCAAAGCTTGATCTCTAATTCCTGACTCATAATATGGATGTCTCTATAAGAGCCTGAGACCTGATACACTGTGACCGAAATGATGGTTTAACATCCCTATCTCCTAACAGGCCATGCCCAGATGAGGCTCTGCAGTGGCGTGAGTCCCTGGACAAGGTGCTCACTAACAGCTGTAAGTCATGTCCCCTTACTCGCTGCACGGTGTGTGTGTGTGTGTGTGTGTGTGTGTGTGTGTGTGTGTGTGTGTGTGTGTGTGTGTGTGTGTGTGTGTGTGTGTGTGTGTGTGTGTGTGTGTGTGTGTGTGTGGAGTTTCAAGTCTGGAGTTGCAGACTTACTGAATTCATGGTACCTAAGCAGTACCACATGGGCTTATCTTAGTTGCTGGGTCCACAAAAGCTTTGTTTCTATAATGTTATCAATCACTCTGCTCAGTGCTTGACATCTGACTAACCACCAAAGCCTTTAAGAGATTAAACGCAAATCTTGAAAGAAATATTTTCAGTCCTCATTGGAAAGCACACAGCAAAAGATTAATGATAACCAAGTGTGGCTTTCCACATCCTGAATTCACGATATTTGTTTGAGTGAAAGATTCTCAGTTTTAAGTGTGCAGTGGTTCTCCAGTGTTTGGACATATGTGCTCCACGTCAGCATTCCCATCAAACAGTTTAACACTGCAGTACAATTCCTTTTCCTGCCTTCATGGCTTTCAACTTGGACAGTCAATTAGAACATAACAACAGAAATACCTGCACCTATTTAGTACTTTTTTGTAAACATTAATACTCCACACCAAATCAGCAGTTAATGATGCATTTTAGAATATGTTTTCACTACTGAAGACACAAAAGGGTAACATAGTCTGTCTTCTGTTGTTCTGTGCATGTATTGCTTGTTGGTTGTGGAGGCCTGCTTCCCCATTAAAAAGAAGAAACCGGCTGAATGTTCATTGTATGTTGTAGGTCATTATAGTTAGGAATGAGGTTGAACGGAGCAGACAGACTGCTTAGATTGAGGGGGTAGCGGAGTGTTCCAGAACCCAGTTCCCTTGTCTGGCATGCACAGGCAGCATTCTGCAGCAGGGTTGGGGTGGGGGGGGCTTTGATTAATGGGTCCTGCCGGACACTTTGGCAACAGGCACCGAATGTACTCATGAAACCATGCTCTCTCCCACTCCACAGATGGCCTGGCTATGTTCAGGAGCTTCCTGAGATCCGAGTTTAGTGAGGAGAACCTTGATTTCTGGGTGGCCTGTGAGGACTTCAGGAAGACCAAGTCCCCTGTGAAAATGGCCGCCAAGGCTAAGAAAATCTATGAGGATTTCATCCAGACTGAGGCTCCCAAAGAGGTCAGTGTTCCAGATTGACTCCGCCGATAGAACTGCACAACAAGGAGGCCCTTCTCTCTGTAAACTTGCTCATGTTTCAGGGTAGGCTAATTAACTGCAGATCATGGTGAAACTGATTTTCTTTCCAGAGTACCTGATTGCTCACTATCAGGTTATTTATCACCACGGTAAATATTTGCATCTAGGTTAGCGCTCATGTGTTGAGAGTGACAGATTATGAAAATAAAACAATTATGCCTTAATGTGATATGCTGTGCCTGGTGTGGGCTGTTGTTTTCATGGCAACAATGTACAAAGACAAACCAAGGCTAAGCAACAAGAAAAAAATCCAGCATGGAGGGTTGGTTTTAATTTACCACCTTAAGCTCCTTATTCATTTATAAACCTTTGGACTCAAGATAATACAACTGTTTCAAATAAAAATGTGTAGCAGAATGGCAAGGAGCAGGGCTTGTAACCAAAAGGTTGCTGGTTCAATTCCCCACTGGGGCACTACTGCTGTACCCTTGGGCAAGGTACTTAACCCAGAATTGTCTCAGTAAATATCCAGCTGTATAAATGGATAACATGTAAAAAATGTAACCTATGTCAGTCACTCTGGATAAGAGCATCTCCTAAATGACAGCAATGTAATGAACAAGACTCAATCATCACTTCTCTCAATATGCAAGGGAAGGATCCTGTGTTGATAATTTCCTGATTGCCACATAAAATTTTGTACCTGCTGCAATACAGCTGATTTGGAGCAGAGCAGATCTGGAGACAGTTTATTCATTGCTGGCTGAATGAGAGCGAGCCATGTTTGCCTGCTTCTTTCCTACCCCTCAGGTGAACATCGACCACTTCACCAAGGATGTGACTCTGAGAAACCTGGTTACCCTCTCCCCCACCACCTTCGACCTGGCCCAGAAGCGCATCTATGCCCTGATGGAGAAGGATTCCTATGGCCGCTTCCTGAGATCAGATCAGTACCAAGATCTGATTAAGTGACCACAAGACCTGGCAGCAGAGGGTGGAATAATCACCAGCCTGGGAAAAAAACCTCTGCTGACGTTATTTTATGAAAAAAGAATTTGATGATTGGATCACCACATTTAACATGAGTACAACATTAGAACATTCAACATCAAAACATTTTTATTTTACTGCTAATTTGACCTCACACCTCATTACAGTAACACTTTACATTCACAGAGATACTCTACACCAAATAAAAATTATTCTCCGATCCAGAAGTGAGTCAGCAAAAATATGCCGTTGTACTTGAAGCAAAACATTCTAGTTAAAATGTTAGCTACCCTTCCTGTGAGTAATGCACTTCATTGTCTTACATTGTCAAAACACACATTACCATCACACAAAATGCCACAAGCCACTTCAATGAAGGTTTTACCACTTTAAATTTAACACTTTAAGTTTGTATGCTTGGAGAGTGCCTTGGATTAGAATAATTATTTGTTTTCGACTGGTCTTTTGAAACTTTGCAATACATTCTGTTTTAGCAGTCAAAGCCTCTAAATAAGAGCAATCTACACTCATTTAGTCATGTCTGCATGTTGTTTGCTTCCCTGTTCAATTTAGCAGGGTAATCACAGACGTTTAAAGTGCAGCCTTTTACCCTGCAGATATCCAGCTAATTTTGCTCTGTGCCTTTCTTGCATGCCATTTAAAGGCAGGAACACCTTCCAATACAGATGGCACTCATTTTCTCACAATAATTCACAGGAAAAGTAAATCTCTGCCCAAGATGTAATCCCTGGGAATAGGGGAGGGTAGGCAGTAATGGTTTGTTTGCTGGTTACCGCTGCAGAATAAATTGCTAAGGCAGGAATAACATCGAGTGGAACTCAATGGAAATGTACACGATGTTTCTGAAGAAAGTTAACGTCCTTTAAGAAGCTTAAAGATAACATTCTGATTCCCGAGTTTAACCACAACTGTACTATTGCTGTCAAGTAATTATTAGAGGCCCTTAATTGAGAATTTGGTAATACAGCTATAACCATTAAGATTATTACTTCTCTTTTGAATACAGCTTCAATGGTCCATTTTAAAACCCAACTTCCCTCACACACTCTGATGCCTTAATGGAGTGGAATCAGCAAAACCCGCTACGTCACGTCATAACTAAACTACTGTTAACTCGTTAATTAAACGACAAGACACTGTAGACAGTAATTTTCTTATTATTATAATCATTCATATTAGCAGTTATAGTAAACGTAATTTCTTTTTTCAGAAGAAAATGAAAATTATATCAACAGTGTTAGCATCCATACACTGTAGTTACGCTGTTGAGTGTTAACCAGAAGTATTTCCAATATCCTCTTCTGCATGTTTTCCTTAACAAAATACTACTAATATAACACATTAACTATATAAACATTATATACATTATATATATATATATATATGTATATATCATACTGTCTTAAGTTCTTACTGCTGTCCCATAAAAGTCAAATTTGACAAAAATCTGCTGTTCAGAAATGGGTGATCCAGAATGATTAAAATGCCCCCTCCCCCCACCCTTTGCTGGACACATCTTCAATTTGCATTTTTCATTTCAAACAATTGTCCACACTAAATTTATTTGGTCATAGTTACTAATGTCTATGGTATGAAAGGAATACTGCAAGAAGAGAAAACACATAATTGTATAAAGTTAAGTTCATCCCTGAGAACAATCTAATTCATTTTGTTTTGTAAAATGTTGTCTTCAGTAAGGATTTATGGAGTCAGTACTGTAGTACAGTAGTCTATATTTGACATGATATTGTGCATGTACTTTTTTGTAGTCAACAATATAAAGATGAATTAATACATGAACTATACATGTCCTCAAGATGTATTTATTTTTATATGTAATCATTTTATTTGCAAGTCTGTGTTTTTAAATTATTCTTATGATGCAACAGTTGATCTAGTGTTTTCTTTGAGGGTACAGGAATAAAGAAATAGGCCTGCTTGACATTGGCTGTCATAAAACCAAAACTTTGACAGTGCTTTGTTGTTTTCTTTTTGGCCCCAGCAATGCTTCTGACCTACGAACAATGTGTGTCTTTCTCCATGGTTAATATCTGTGTGAATCATAAACGCATTACTCCCTGGCCTGTCACCCAACCCTCTTTTGCCACATGCAAGTCACACAAGTAAGACAAGCTGGAGGACCCAGTGCAAATATGGAGGTCGCAGTTGAATGAAGGAAGAGGAGGAAAGAAAACAGAAACACTTTGCCAACAAAAACAGCGCGAGGGTGAGGCTCCACACATACTGCAAGGATTATTAATCACTCAGCCCAACTGGCATATAATTCATATATATAATATTGTAATGTATCGGGGATTTTGTCCCTTCTAACTGAGAGAGAGTGTAGGACGGCAAAATTACCTATTGTTTCACTTATTTTCCATTACTTGGAAAGTCACACAAGAGGTGCAGAGTGTCAAAAATGTGTGAGAAGCTGAGTAGCATTGACATCATTCACTAGTAATTGCAACCATCACTTTCTCAGCGATTTAACACTGCCATACTAAACATGTCCTCATTGTTTATTCGTTTGATCAGAATTACAGTTTGAGATGATGTTACAAATAGGGGAGAAAACGATTACCTTTTAAAACCATATTATATGGGAGACCATGGCTGTTTATCAATACCAAGAATGCTAAGAACGTATTTGTGTTCGTTCTTGCCAAGTGTCCTTGACAAGAACGGCCTTGCAAGATCGCGAGGACAGAGAACGCACCCATCAGAGATTGAGATGCTATGTGTACTTGCGTACTTGCTGATACATCAAATAAGCAAATATTCAGCAACTACACTGCCCATTTCCCTTCACATTTTTTCAGAGGCTGATTTACAAGTACCGTTTACTTGAAAGAAGAAAAGTTAAAACTTACTGTTGTGCAGTTTCTCACTCGGCTCTCCTGCCATCATTCTTGCAATGACTTCTGGGACATCAGATGTGTTCTCGCTGGCCAAGTCACCAACCAACGCATCCTCGATAAAAGGGGCAGATCAAGAACACATCCGGGCATTTTAAGCGTTCTTGCTCACTTGCATTCTTCAGTATTGGAACCATACTTGGGCCATGAATGATTACGTCAAACGAGTTCACGTGAACACAAGAAAGGACAAAAACACGAATAGATAAACAGCCCATTTCACAGTACACAGAGGAAATATAGAGTACTGAGGTGGCTACGTCACACTGGTGTCGGAAGTGAAATTCCCCATTCATTTTAGTCATAGACATTTTTTAAAATGCACTTTTAAAGTACTTCTAGTGATTTATGGTTTACCATCGAATTCCGGATTATATATTGTGATCCCAAATTGCGACTTATATTGTATATTTTAATAGTTTCAAGTTAAATTTTACGTAATTTAATTTTTTAGCTTATACGCTAGTACAACCACGGGCTAAAGACTACACGTCCCATGAAACCACGGAGCTTTCTCAGTCCCGCTCTTGGGCCTTGCTAGCTAGAGTGTGGCTAATCATCGCTATCAGCTATTGCTATAGCAGCTAACCTGCAAGCTTGTCTTTAGCAGTCATCTCTATCAACACTAGCAAGCTCATCATTAGCAGCAATGGTGTCTCTTAGCCATATTCTCCTCTTCTTTAAGGATGAGACCCGAAGTTTTCAGCGGGGCGAAAACCATTATAAATCAGGGCATGTGGAGGAATTCAGTTGTTTTGAGGGCCATATCACTGGTTTGGTCAGGGCGAGCATGAGGGATAAGACCTACAGAGTGTCAGTGAGTGTAGGCCAGTGTAACATTAGGTGGCATAGCTAACCAGCTAGCTAGCTAGCAAAATCAGGTTACCACATCATCACCCATCGAGCTTGGACTGATTGTTAGCCCACGATTTTGAATGATGAAAAATGCCTGAAGCCTTTGAGACCTATCTACAGAGTCAGAAACACCTTGATGTTTTAGGGAAAGACTTCCGGTGGCGCGAATATGCAGGCGGCAGCATAGAGAAACAGCTCCTGGCAATTTGAACAAGAAAGTGCTCCCTAAAACACGGGTAAACAAAGTCTTGCAGATTTAGAAAGAAGGAATAATCGGGGGCGAAAATTATGACTAGGAGTAAGGCAAGGAAGAGCCTATATCAAAAGAACTTTGACAAGAAAGACACACCAACAAGCAGAAGCCCATCGCCAGCTAGCATTAGCAGACCAGATAAGGAAACGCACCAGACGATGGATAACGAAGGTTCTGCAAACCTAGAGTTAATTCTGAAGGAACTACGGGAATTTAGACAGGAAAATACTAAAAAGCTTGAAGAAATCAGAGAGGACGTTAATAAAACAAAAGAATCGACGAAGCAGAAGAGAGAATTGAAGAGGCGGAAACGAGACTTAGCAATGTGGAGGAAGCCACGGTGGAGCTAATAAAATTGAAGTCGCAACTGGAGGCTAGATTGACTGACCAAGAGAGTCGGGCCAGAAGGGAAAACATCAGAATACAGAGGGGAGTTAAAGAGGGGGCAGAAGAAAATTCCTCCTCAATGACGGCCTTTATCGAGTCTCTACTTAGAGAAAAGCTGGAGCTTCCATCATCCATGGAACTTCAAATAGAGAGAGCACACCGAGCTCTGATGCCGCGGCCTCCTGTGGTAAGTCCACCAAGGTCGATAGTGGTGAAGTTTCTGAGCTACAGGACGAAGGAAGAGATTCTAAAAATCGCCTGGCAGAAGAAGGGGTTCACCTACTTGGAAAAGAGAGTCAACTTAGACCACGATTACGCACCAGACATTCTTAGAAGGAGGAGAGAGTATACAGAGGCAAAGAAGATTCTTAAGGAGAGGGGAATTAAATTTCAGTCTCCTTTCCCGGCCAAGCTACTAGTATTTTATCAAGATGAAACCCGGGTCTACAACTCCGCAGCAGAAGCAACGAAAGACATGGCAGCGAGAGGCTTTCCGATAAAGGTTCTGAAACCCCAGGGAAGTCGGTTAGAGCGATTTCAACGGCTTACATGGAAAAAGATAGATGTCACTGGAGGCCCAGAAACTCGCAGACAAGGTTACAAAGAGAAGCTGCAAGCCTTCAAAAGACAAGACACGGAGGGGTAATTTGAATCAGCAGCGGACATTATTAGGCTCGGATGGGGTAAGGAGATCGATGGTCAGTAGCGGAGGTGAAAGATGTACTAGTTTGGGAGAAGTGGGCAAAATATTTTTTTTTTCCTTATATTTGCCTTGTCCTTTTTGGCCATAAAGTAACGAGCTAACAGGCATGGGCAAGCAACAGTTGTGTTGGCAAGTTCGAAAGTCTCAATTTCTATACTTTGGTTTAGGATTTGGTCGGGATCATTGCCGATTTGTATAATGTTATAATTATACAAATTTCTCTATAAATTTGTATAATGTTATAGGCTATATTTTATGAACTCACGGTTGGTTTTATTTAGGTAAGGGAATAGGTTTAATTTTTACACTTATGTAAAGTGACACTTCAAATATTACTCCTAGTTGAGGCTGACTGGAGGGAAAGAGATTGTCGGGGATGCTTAAAACAGCGGACATGAACATCCTAAATACGGACATGAACCAGGGCCCTCCTCTCCGATTTGGGGAGGGAGGTTTTCCCTCAGAGCCACAGAAATATTCTGGCTCACATAAGGTCCGAACGGGGACCTTTGCGCAAGAAGTTCTTGTTGTATCTTTTGGAACAATGTTTTATTTTGTCGTGTATTGCAGTTAAGGTTTTAAGTTCATTCTACCAGTTGGGGTAGGAAACGGGGTGCTATACGGGGAAAAATGCATACGGTTGTGTTCTATATGTACATATATAAATATAATTAAGTGGTCAGAATGTCATGGCAAAAAGATGACAGCGTTAAAGTAGCAACATATAACGTGAACGGTGTACTCAATTCATCAAAGAGATAGAATTTTAGCTAAATTAAAGAGGGATAAAGTAGGGATGGTGTTTTTACAAGAGACCCACCTGCTAGAGAAAGAACACTTAAAGTTAAGAAGAATGGGTTTCAAATACATCTACTCGTCGTCTTATAAACTGGGTCATAGGCGAGGAGTGGCAATATTAATGTCATGAGCACTAAGATTTGAAATCCTGGCACTAAGGAAGGATAATGAGGGGAGATATATTATGGTAAAGGGGAGGTTGGAAGGGGTGATGGTAACACTTATAAACATATATGCACCTCCGGGGTCAAAGTGGGAATTTTACAAACAGATGTTTGACTTGATGACAATAGAGACAGAGGGCATACTAATATGCGGAGGGGACTTGAATGTGAGGATTAACCCAAACCTGCCCAGAGGAAAATTTTACTGCTCAAAGCTTGCTCTTCTACAGCTCGGGAGACAAATTTGAGATTCTCATCTCAGCCTCATAGTTTCTCCCAGAGGAAAATTTTACTGCTCAAAGCTTGCTCTTCTACAGCTCGGGAGACAAATTTGAGATTCTCATCTCAGCCTCATAGTTTCTATTTTGTCTAAAATGTTTCTCATATGTTTCTCCTAAAATTCACTAGGAGAAATAGGTGAGACAGAATAATTAGAGGGAGTCATACTTGAGACTTATGGGAGATACCTTGCTAATCTCAGTTCAGTGTTTTTAATGGCTCCTTTAAAGAAAATGAGCAATACTGGAGCTACTATGGAGCAATATGTGAGACACACACACACACACACCTTACAAATGCTGCAGCAAATGAGAAGTTCCATGTGAAGTTCTCCATGAAATCGTTGCCAGGATACAGACTAAATATCCTGAGGCACTTATAATAATATCAGGTGACTTCAATCATGTGACCCATCTCCTCCCACCTGACTGGATTTATCATTCTAAACAACACGGATCATCCACTTCATAACATCGTGATGGGCCTCTCTCCTGACTGCAGGACGGAGAGATATAGAAGATCTTTGTACCCACAGCCATCAGGCTTTATAATTCTATAGCAAATAGCAGATGAGCTGACAGACAAATGAATTTCCCTTTTGGGATGAATAAAGTAATCTGAATCTGAATCTGAATCTTTATTAAAATTCAAAACAGCAGTACTCAATTGTTAATTACAATGACAATGAGTATTTTGAGTATTTCAAGTAGCTGTAATAACGTTTAACAATAACGTTAACAATAAAGTTAACATTGAAAGACAGCAAAAGCTATTCTAACATTGTCATCATTATAAAATCTGAACAATAAATGTGCCTCTTTTCAGTAAAAATGTGTTTTTAAAACAGTAACAATGTCTCTACCAGTGTTTTGAGCAGTGTCAGCACAACTTTACACCAATGCACAACATTGAACTTAAGAGTCTTTAAGGCCCACATGCAGCATTTGCATACAAGGGCTTTTTTAAACATGGTCATTTCAACAAATGTCTATCAGTATGCCACATCCAATACTTTACAGTGTTGTGGCCCTGATGCGGCATTTGTTTATGAAGGCTTTTTTGACCTTACTTTTCTCCACCAGTGTCCATCCATCCAGTGTACTGTAGGGCAATTTGCAGGACCACATCTCCTGCAAACCCCCCCAACAGAGTGCAAGTATTTACCTTTGGGCTCGCAGGAGGCCAGGAGGGTGCAATCAATACCTGGATACCTCAGTTACCTTGCAACACCCATCAAACGTGACTATTAAGCAACTCAACCGGGGGGTAGCGGCAATCCAACCCATGTCGCTAATCTCTGGTCAGCAGGTCACGCTAAGGGCAGCTGCATCCTGGACTCCGGACTCTGCCTGCTGCCAGGCAACCTACTGCACAGCCATCCTCAGGACTCTGTTCATCTCTTGGCAAAAGTATAGAATATGGCCATTCTCATGTGCAACATAATCATGTTTGGTGTCATTTGAAAGCTAATTTCACATGCATGTCAATGATGTACGTAGCAGGGAGGTATGACGGGTTCATAATAAAGATTGTGATAGGTGGCACAAAAGTGGACAGTGAGGAATGCACTTATCGTCACATTCCTCACCGCTGACACCCCTCCTACCCCCCTGGTTACGACGGTATTTGTAATTGCTGAATCGTGACTACACTGTTGTTTTCAGAACTTATCATATTTGGTTATGGCGCCAATGTCCCATTACCACACTTAATGTTCAGGTATATAGGGGGGAAACTGGCATAGTTCGGGGAGTCTCGTTAGCATGACCTCCTGCACACCTTTGCGTACAGCCAATTCATTATTCTTTGCCTCTCCGTTGTACTCTGTTTTTCCCATTGCATTGTTGATGCTCATCGTCCGTCTTACTCGCTGCAGCTGATCACTTTACGGTAAGGTAACTGCTAATTACACGCTCATAGAATCATTATGCTGTTGGTATACTCCGTAGTCCCTCGCCTATACAACTAGTGCCACTTTAGGTCAAGCGCAGGCCACAGGCATGTATGCATCTCCATGAGAGACTGCAACCCGTATAGAGCAACACTACGCGAGACCAGAGGCTACAGTCCCTCGGTTGCATATATAAGCATTCTATCTTAGCGATTAGCAGAGAGGCATTTGAGTAGTCCAGTTACTAAATTAAAAATACGTGAACAATAACAAAATTGGAGTCAGATGTGTCAAAACAGTTATATTTAATAAATTCTGTTCCCGAACCACCAAAGGTAAGACGGCACGCCATCCTTCGCCACTCGCTCACTTCCGTAGTTGGTGTGTTCGAGTGAGAGCTATACAAGGCAGCTCTACAGTACTACAGCGCATGATGTAAGCTGCAAGAAGAAAAGAAAGAAAAGAAAGCACAAATTACAAATTGCATAATGTAACTGCAGTTACCACGACAGTATTGAGAGCTTTTTTTTATCCCGATATCACAAAATTCACATTGAAATATCTCTATGGTTCACACAGGAGGAAATTCAGTAAAACTGTGAGGACACTGAAACAATCACAACGTTAAATGTAGCTATGTGATACATGGGGTTCCAACACTTCAGAAACTATGCCAAATTTGGCCAGATATGTTGATGAATGTGAGAAGGGGCAGAAGAAAGAGAGAAAAACAAAAACAAATTCATTTTTGAAAATAATTTGTGCTTCTTTATGTTGAAAAAGTTGATGGTTGGATGCATGTTAAGCAGTACTTGAGGAAGATGAAGCATTGTTGAAAAACAAAAACATGTTGATGTTAAAACTGATTTTCTGGAGCTGCAACTATTAGTTGATTAGTTGTCAATTAATAATTATATAAGGGGAAAAAATCTGATTCCAGCTTCTCAAAGGCCCAATATAGAACCCTAGAACCACTTTAGGTTAGAGGCTCGGGTTGTGCCACAAACCCAAAGCGTCAGTATTGGACAACCTGGGAATGAGAATGATAGCTGATGATAGATAGCTGAAGTCACCCCCTTTGTGTTAACCCTATGGGACCTTATTTCTGGAAAAATATGTATTAGAGGTGTCACAATCTTGATTGTAAATTGGATACTGATCAAAATGACATCACAATCTCGAACTTCTAAATCAAAAGTGGAATCGAGGATTTAGTCACACCCCCAGTGTCATGTCCAGCAGGCATGCCAAGAAGGGGAAAAAAAAATTGAAAAACCACAGCATATTGTGGTTGTAGACATTGTAGCGCAAGTTAACATTACCTCCTCTAACCTGAAGCTGCAGCCAATTAAAAGACACCATGGCAACTGGTGATTTATGAAACACATCAACCGCACTCGAACCCCCTCCTGCTTCTCTGAAATCCCCGGTGTGGAAATATTTTGCCTTTCCGGTGAATTATGTCAACAACGTTCGCGTTGTCCACAAGAAAACCAGTTTGAAAGCTATGTTATGTGTGTGTAGCGTACTTGTCCACAGGCAACACAACAAATATGGCAGGACATCTCCACATGCATCATAAAGATGTAAAGATGTGAAGAGTGCACACTGCAGTTACAAAAAAGAGTAACTAGATGGCAGGTACCCTCTGACTTCTCTTTTGTTTAGTTATTTTCCAACTGACCGGTGAAACAAGTTATTGCTACATTATATTGTTAATAAATTATTTAAACTTGACAATAAAGCCTTAGTGTGGTACATTGCAAACACATAATGGAGATTATATCACTCATGACACCATGTAGACCATCTTTTGAAATAAGAATTAAAAATTAAATTAGTTATCATGGCATAAAACCAATGATTCTAGATTAGACTAATCTAAAAGTGGCATAGCCATCTGTGCTAAAAGGGGAAAAAAGATCAATAGAATGTAATCGTGACCTTAAAATCGAAAATCAAATCGTATACAGCATTTGGAGAATCGTGACACCCCTAATATATATGGCAGTGAACAGCGATAGACAACTTAACTTCTGATCCCATGAATATTGTCATGAATTACACGTGATGTTTGTTAATTTATATCTCTACAAAATGTTACCTGATTAAAGAAAAATAAGCATGAAAATAGTGAAGTATTTAGTAGTTTTGTGTGAAACCGGTCAGTAAACTAAATGTCTCATCTTACACAATATATTATACGTCAATAGTATCCACTTAGCTGTTTCATGCACAAATGTATCTTAGCTGATGTGTTTTATGCAGCGAATCCTGTTCCTTTTCAGCTGGGAAGCAAAAGAACAAGCAAGACTCAATGTACGTGTGACTACATGCCGGAATGAAACACACAGGCATCGTGTTAACACTAGCTTCAGCAGCTCTGGGTAGCATGACGTCACTTAGGCAACTCTTGGGTGTGTAGTAACTAACTGACTTTTTGAGTTGTAAAGCTATATTTTAAATTGACAAATATATGTGTAATTCATGACACAATTCAAACAGGATCAAAAGATTAGTTGTCTCTTGCCGTTCACTGCCATACATATTTTTTCCAAAATAAGGTCCCAAGGGATCCACTGTGGGCGTGACTTCGGCTCTCCATATTGGGTTCCCACACATTTTTACTAATGAATTTCCACAACTTTTCCATAACATTTCCATAAATTGTTAAATACCAAATGAGCAATGCACTTACTTAGAATCCCATTGACTTTGAACTTATCCAGGACTGTCTTCCCATCTGGCACCTTTCCGTGTTTCCCAAACGCCACAGCATTTCGGCACTCCTCTGCAGTAAAGAATTCATCAAAAAGAAGATGGAACAAGTGAAGGCAGTCCTTCTTTGCTTCTGCATGGATTGCAGCCAGGCGGGTAGAGGACACGAAGAGGCCACTTTCTGGATACAGCTCTTGCTTCCCAGATCTGTTTTTTGGAGCCCCAACACCAGCCTGAGGTTGGATCTGTTCCACTTTGTCCAGAAAGCTTTTTAAAGCCTTGAGGTGCTCACCACCTGTGACACAAAAGATGAATTACCTTACAGGGACACAGCAGCAATCATAAACTCAAGAAAAGGAAGAGACAAGTTTAAAAAAAAAAAATCAAAAGATTTCATGATGGGCTAAGATTTTTACCAAATTGTTTAAAGCTTTTAAGTTTTAGCTTAAGCACCAAATAACTCCCAGTGTCCAAAGTAACAAAATTCAGTAGAACTTTACAAATCATAATTACAATTTAATGTTCCACAATTAATGACACTTGATTATTGTCCACATTATTTGCATTATGTGTACTGAATAGCAATTGGGTACCTTAGGAAAACTGTGTGAGAAAAAAGTAATAGTGTTAAAGGAACAATTAATTGCAACAGAGAGACAAAATGTACTTAGACCACACAGCACATCCTGCAGTTTGGCCTTCTCCTCCACTAATTTTTCCACCTCTGCCTTGCATGCCCTGCATGGCTTCCATGATCTGTCTTCTGTTGATTCAGGCAAACTGAAACATGGTTCTCCACATTCTGGAATTGGATCACGCTCGATGATGAAAGTATCTGCAGATGAGCTTGAAGAAGTCTCATGTTCAGACATACTAGTCTGGCTCTGGTCCCCGAGAACAGCAGGTTTTTGGTGTGTATTAGGACTGTACAACATTTTGAGAAAGCTTTCTTTGGCTGTTACAGTAGGAGCTGGTGGCTGTCTTTGCTGATCCAAATCCGCCAAAACAGGCTGTTGTGACAGGTCTGAAGATGTGGGCAGTGCCGTGTGAGGTTGGTGATGCTTTGGATACTGCGAAAGGCTGGAACGATGTGTGACTGGAGACAGAGTGGGTGCATACTGGTGGAGCGGCTGGATAGGTGGATGCTGGTAATATGGATGCATATGTGGCGATGCCTGGGAAACTGGAAGCTGGTACTGTGGCCAGGCAGTTACAGGCTGGTGCTGTGGCTGGATAAGTAAAGATGACTCGGTAGGTGGAGGTTGGTACACTGGCCAGGCAGTTGGAGGCTGGATGACATTGTGGTCGACGGTATTTGGGTGATTCTGTGCAGAGGTGGACTGGCCTGCTTGAGGTAGGGATGGAAGGTTGTAGAATCTTTGAGCAGCTGCATCTCTTTTTTTCATGTCTTTCTTTGTGGCCTTCTTGGCATCCACTGTCTTGTCAGCTGTTCCAATGAAGTCCACTGTGGCATTGTAGAACTTGTTGTCAGACCATCTTTGCAAGTACTTCTTCCCCTGGCTTCAGATCTCTAAGGCAAGCGATGGGTTTATCATCTTTGCTTAGTATATCACAGACATTAAAAATCTTTGCTGTGTATCCATCTACAAAGGTCAAAAATACAAAAAGTCCTGAAAATGAACACAGAGTAAATAAAGGAGATTTTGAGTAAACCAGTACAGGCTAAAAATCAATCTTACTTAAACATGCTACTATATCTTATTGGTCTCAATTCTAATCCTCTTCGACCTTAGCAAAGCTAAAAATTTCATCTCTTCACTTTAGCCTTCAACTAGCATTAACTTTATTCTTTTTGCATTTGCTTCACACTTCTTCACTCATGCGACTCTTTTAAACATTGTATTTGATTTGATTTATGCACTCTATTCTATCTTTTCACTTTGTTTTTATTCTATTTCATTATTTAATGATTATGCATTTTATTTTATTTTTTTACACATTTTCTATGAAGCACTTGGTGCTGAAATTCTTTGCTGTAAAGCACTTTAAGCTGCAATTCTTGTATGAAAGGCGCTACACAAATTAAGTTTACTATTATTATTATTAATGTATAAATCAATAAACTGCTCAGAATAGGGTAGGGTAGAATGGGGTAATGAACTGTGTGCAGGTGTGTTGTGGGGAGTATTTTATATCACTTTTTAGTTTGTTACTATGTTGTTAGATGAAAATATTGTATTAATATTTCAGCATTTTACTGTAGTCACCTGGTCTTACTTTGTCTCAAACTGATTTGTTTTAAATAATGGGTAGCTGAAACAGTTCAGTAAATTATCAATACATTTTAAAGAATTAAATTCTAAAATCTGCAATAAAGTGGCAACAGAGTTTCTGCAGGTATCAACAATTAGAGACCTATTTGCAATTTCATGCCTATCCTGGAAAAAAAGTAGTTACTTTTTCCGATGAGAATTTTATTTTATTGAAATAACATTTTTAAATCAATCTCCCAGCCCCAAATGTAGGGATAATTTGACCAATAGAGTTGTAAAATTCTGTCACTAAAACGTACACAGTTTCAAGTGAGGGTTACTCTCCCTTTTCTTGACATTTCTTTAAAAAATCCTGTAAATCAATGTTTGTGCCTGAAGCTGCCAATATATTGATAATAATCCCAGTGATAAGAGACCAAAGACTGTCAAAGATTTTGGTTATTATAGTGTCCAAAGTAAGTTAAAAATGACAATCACTTCAAAAATTAGCTAAGCCGTGTAGTAAAATAATAACTCAATTACCATCTGAGTCATCTCTGGGTGAGCCGGGGTCTGGTTCATAAAAACCCATCTTCTTCGGTGGGTTTCGCACTCTTTTAGGCATCTTTTTTAGTATTTCCTGCTGGGTCATCAATCCTGTTAAATACATAAAAGTACAACACATTTTAATTATTTAAAAAGGTGGTTCAATGTCTTATTTAGTTTTATCATGTCATTATATCTCATAATTTGGTACAGCAACTTGTTGATACCTTTGGATACACAGATTGTGTTAATTTAACCATATCAGACAACTCAGGGACTGAAAAACATGATCTAAAATCCACCAGACAAACCACAATAAGACACAAAGGCCTTAAAGGAACATCATAGTAAAAATCCAGGCTGTGACTTTTGATGTTTGGAGATTTCTGTAAGAATTGCACTTTTCTGGGATAAGTTGTTGGGCTCTTCTGTTCTGGACATTGCTCCTAAACCCCTGCTTATTGATAACACATCTTGGAAAGATGCACCTTCTCAATTCCCTACGTCTCGAGTTTATAATGTTAATAGGGTGACCATATTTTGATTTCCAAAAAAGGAGGACACTTGGCTCCGCCTTGAGATACTTAAATGATACTCGAAGTTTACTCAAAGATGCCTTATAACTAATTTATTTAAAGTATGCCTCCTCTGTATGTATAACCAAAGATACAAATTCAGATAGGCTTCTCAGAGGTTATTCAACATGTTTTATGCCTAAAATAATCTCTCTTTAACAAGTGTCAGTGGTACAAAACTAAAATTAAAATATCTGGAATGAAATAATGATAGAAGTAATGCCTCTTCTGTATTAGAAAACCATTAACAAAATATCTCTATCTTTTCAATGTAATAATGTAAATAATAAAACAGTAGCCCCACAGAGATACTACTTTAACAAACAAAAAATATTACTTCAATCTTTAGGTTTTTTATTCTGTGTCCATGTGAGCTTTCAGATCCCCGGCAGCTTTATTTGACATGGAAACATATGTGCCAGCTTTGCATGCAGTGTACTTCGTCTCCCATTTGTCCCGACCGGGATGGTAAATTGGGATTTTTTCTAGCAGTAGCAGAGTAGCAGAGCTGCCCACAAGGCAGCTTCTAGAGAATTACGTCACACGCAACAAAGTACCGTATTCTGTGCAAAGCGCCAGTCAATTTGAAAATGAAAACCGGACATTTTCATGAATTTATAAAAAAAAAAAAAAAACCCAGACGCTGACAAGACGTGAAAAGTGGACATGTCCGGGCAAAAGAGGACGTTTGGTCACCCTATGTTAGTTGCATGAAGTTAGAGAAAATTGTCTTAATGGTCTCACTACAATGAGACCACAAAGTTTTCCAGTCATACCCGATTTATGTAACTCCAAGACTGTCTAGGGCCCGCTGTTTGTAGAAATAATAATCTCAAAGTGCATATTATTTACATAAAGATGTTACTGCAGGAAGTTAAGTTAACAGTTAAGGTTAGCTAACCTTAAGTTCATGGCCACATGTGGTCCGGGCTTATAGCCTCACTAGCTAGCTTCACTATTTGCCACATATGCCGACCAGTTTCTTCAAAAAAGTATCAGAACCAACATAAACACTCGCCATCTACATTTTACAAAGTTTTACCCAAATTACGTTTGACAAAGATGTAGCTTACCTTCTTTTTCGTCCTGTGACGGTTCCTTCTTCCTCCATCCCTCTTGCCCGCAACTCCATACGTTAACTTAAGGTATGACTTAACGTCGTCAACCCGATGTCAATTAACCAATCATGATGCAGCATTTGAGACTGATGGCGCTCTCTACCAATGAAATGTTGACGTTGGGGCTGCATCATCTACAGATTTAAAAGTTCACAACTTTTTTGCGCCAAATGCAGCTCGTTGATGCATAAAGAAAACAAAGATGCAGCTCCCCCGGTGAGTGGATAAAGCTACACTTTTTCTAAAGAATAAGTTTACTTAATAATTTTCTTTATAAGTTTAGTTTATTTTAGTTAGCTTTGTAAACATACAATACATTTCAATTATTTCTTGAGTTTTGTAATGCCTGGTTTTTGTTTTTTATTTTTATTTCAGTTGACTGAAATTATTTTTTATACTGTTACGTCCCAGGTGGATACCGGCGTCTAGGGGAAACTGCGTCGGGACGCAACACAAACGGAACCCACTACCAGGGTCAGACGGTGCGAGCAAGAAAAGAAAAAGACCAGCGAGGAATTCGTGGTGCAACAAAAGTGAGGGGTGTATTTACAGTGTACAGTTATTTACAATTATGCACAAGCAACGGGGGAGAGGACGCCGGGCGGTGCCAACGAAAAGAAACTAACAAAACAGAACAATCCTGCCTACCTTCACCAACACCGGAATATCTTCGAACAAAAAGGTGGCAGAGCCAAACAAAAACCCTGTCTACACTAACTGCCTACGAACCGAACTTACAGGGGGTGGCACTCGCCCCTACCCTAACCCTATACAGAATACGAGGCTAGCAACACGGGGGATCCCCCTTCTTACCTGTCCTACTCCCCACGAACCCGCCGTACGCAACAAAGCCAAAACACAATCCAGAGCCGTAGTCGAACGTTATGAACACAAGGTCGATACACTAGTAGTCAAGTTTGGAATCACAATATTATAGCGAAGCACAAGAACGAGGACGAATCTCTCGTCGTGTCGGTCCGGGCATCTTTAAAGGCTGGCGCCTAATCTCCGGTTGGCCCAGACGGAACGAGGAGGCGGAGCACCAGGGGGCACAGCATCCGGCACAACGGAGATGGACAGGTGCGCGGCGCAGTCGCAGCTGTATACCTTTGAAAGGGGGGAGAAAAACATACGCGGCCCGGCCTAACGCGAGTGCACAAAGCGCGCAGCACGTAACATATACATTCATTATTTCGATATCATATTATTTCGTTTTCATTAACTATAATAACCTATAATACCCCAATAATAAAATGGTGAGAAAGATAAGTTAGTGATTATGATATGCCAGTAAGAGTTTGTGCGTTTTAAAAATGTGAAATCAGTGTACCTACCAGCTTATAAATGTTACTGTGATCGTTTTCATTATGATTATGATTTAGTCATCTTTATTTTAATCAATCTTCTTTTAATAGGAAAGGTTGCACATGTGTATAATTACTCAATTTCTGTAACCCTTTTCAGTCAGAATAAATTGCATATCATATTTTGTGCACCACTATATGCAAACTCCTAAATGTATGAACTATCTGTGCATTTTTTTCTGTCATCCTGCAGCTCCATTTCTGACACCAGTCAAGCATGAATATTGCTCTTCAATAGAAGTTACAGATGGTAGTGAGGTGAGTCTTTATTACACCACCTAGTAAAACACAACCTTCACACTCACCAACACCAGCACTCACTCCACCCAAATTGACCACCTATGAGAAATTTGGGACCGATGTATTAGACAGCACTCTCTACCACCATTATCAAATACGAGAATCTTCTAGAAGATATATTTTAGAAGACTGCTATCCCGTCCCCCCAGTAGAGTTCTAGAAACTTGTAAAATCAATGCTAACGCACCTTAAATATATATATATATATATATATATATATATATATATATATATATATATATAATTTGTATAATTTGTATATGTATAATTTTCAAGTGCTTATTTCTACTGTTGAAATTATTTCAGGCAAACAGTTGGGCATAGTTGAAAATGGCACAGAGGCACGACTCACGCTGGAGGAAAAAAGTCAAGAGCCAACAAAATACTTGCAAAAGATACAGAAGAAAGGTAAGGAAATTTACATTTTATTATTTTTATATTGTCACCTGCAGTGATTGAATATAAGTACATTTACCCAAGTTCTGTACTTAAGTACAATTTAAGGTGTTGGTACTTAACTTGCCACTTAATATTTACACACCACTACATTTTGGAGACAAATATTTTATTGTTTACTCCACTACATTTATCTGATAACTATAGTTTTTATTTACCTTACTGATTGCATGAAGCATCAGAGCCAAAGCAGCACATTTTAAAATTAATTTATCTAAATGATTTAAGTGATTCAGATAGTCAGATAAATGGTTAAAGCAGCTGTGCAGAACTTTTTACCATTTATAAAACTGTCCCTAGTTCGTATCACCCCCCCTTGAAGATCTGCATACTTAGTTGAGCTCTACAGCGATAAAAAAGACTTTCTCTAAATGGCTATTTAGCTTAGCCTCGGTCAGGTCGGACACAGCAGCAGTCAGCAAAACAGAATACAGCACTACATTACCTCAGCGCTGTGCATCCTGTAAAGTGCTGTTTTTGAAAAAAAAAGAAGTGTAGTAATCCCCTCGCTCCCATTCTCTTTATACATCCATCCTTTTGACACTGAAGTACATTTACTGTAATATCAGATAAGACTTCTATTCAAGTACTATTCATATGGGTAACTTTACCTTTTACCAAAGTCATATTTTAACACGTTTCCTTTTATTCAAGTATGACTTTTAGGTATTTTATAAAAAAAACTGGTCAGCTGTTATGTTCTTCTCTCAGCTACATTTCATCAGCTACATTGCTTCTGACAACATTCCTCAATAATTTTATATATATAACAATTAAATTTGGTTTGAAATGACAGTCTGATAAGATCGCATTTATATGTAGGGTTAACAAAATATTAAGAACATGCCTGAGCATAACCTAGTACAGTTCAACAGCACCACAAATTACAGCGTCCAAAATAACCATTCAAGTAAATTATCACCTCTCTCAAACAGATTCAATAAAATATTAACATTTTAATCCACATGAAGGGAGGATTTATAGCAGGATTCCTCATATACTGCATTAGTTTTACCCAGGTATGCCTAATAAAATTGCATGTGAGTGTTAAATATTTTAAATGTATTATTTTTCTCTGTTTTCAGCAGGACACACAAGGACTGGAGAACAGAGGTAACAAATGTGCAAAATTGTAAACAACTAACTCTGTTAGACATGTAGGAAATTGCATGTTGTAAAGCTTTAAATGGAAAGAAAAGAAAGAAAGAAAGAAAAGTTAATGTATCCAATAAATCACTGTTACTGATGTGAGACTTGCAAACCTCACTTGGTTTGTCAAGGTTTTACTGGCAGCTCAGGTGACTATAACACTTCAATAGTCTAGTAATCAGTAATGTGTTTAGCAGAAGTATAATGAAAAATAAACATGTCGAGACTAGTAAGCCATAAATGCACCAATATTGCTTTTCAACAGTTGGTGTAAATGACTCATTGCTATAAGAAAACAAATTTTCTAACATTTTGCTAAATATATTTCAACTTTTTTTTTTTCTAGAATCAACAAACTCGAGGTCAGATGACTGCCGCACCGAGCAAGAGACCAGTTCCGCTAATCTGGAAGCTGATGACGTTGCTGATGTGGAAGACTCTTCGATCACAAATTTGTGTGACCTCCATAACGCAAACCATACATCCCAGTGCTATGGACACACAAGTGAGATGCATCACTCTGGACTTAATGTTGAATCAGAGCCTGAACAGCCTTTTCACATAGATACATTTGTTGATCACCTACCTGAATTTGTTGAAGAAGGGACTTTAGATGAAAATGTGTTATTTGATGATGACCTGTCATTTGATGATGACCTATCACTTGAGGACGGTTTAGAGCTAAACCAAGATGAGGGAACAGAACCCAAAAGCTCTACAAACACTGTAGATCATCCACTTTACAGAAATGCACCAATTTCTGTTGCAGAGAGTCTTCTCCTCATAATGACTTTTGCAAACAGACACAAAATAACAGGAATAGCTCTCAGTGACTTGCTTACACTAATCTCTCTGCACTGCCCCTCTGATATCCAGACTGAATGTCTTCAGAATTTACACAAATTTAAACAATTTTTTGACGATTCCTCCTCTCTGCTTTTGCACAAATATTGTAGTGCATGCTTCATGACTGTTGAGAGTACAGACACCCAGTGTAAAACCTGTGAAGCCAATGTGTTGATGGAGGGGTCAACTTCCTATTTCATTGAGGTTCCCATTGAAGCACAACTGAAGAGATTGTTTGCTAAGGAAGGTTTTGAAGAAAAACTTAAGTTCAGGTTTAATAGACATAAAAAGTGTCATGACAGTATTGAGGAAATATATGACGGAGAAGCCTATCAGAAATTTACTACTTGCAATGGGCCTCTCAGTGATTCCAGAAACATTTCTTTAATGTGGAACACAGATGGCATACCCATTTTTAAGTCTTCAAAGTTTTCTGTTTGGCCTTTTTATTGTGTCATAAACGAGCTAAACTTTGTTGAACGCACTAAACGAGAAAACATGATATTTGCAGGTCTTTGGTTTGGGGACTCAAAGCCGTCAATGTTGACATTCCTTGAACCACTATGTGACACTCTGAACAAAAGCGAAAGAGATGGAATTTCTGTTCAGTTTGCAGGAGCTCAAGAGCCTTTCATATGCAAAGCCTTTACCATTGCAGGAACCTGCGATTTGCCCGCAAAAGCAATGGTACTTAATACTGTTCAATTCAATGGACAGTTTGGGTGTCTAAAGTGTGAACAGCCAGGTCAAACAGTAAAGACAGGAGAAAGAGGTCATGTCCATGCCTTTCCTTTCCAGAAGACAGATCCAAAAGGCCCGCCTCGTACCCACAAGGGGTTTGTAGATAATGCTAAGATGGCCTATGATTCCAACAGCATTGTACGTGGGGTGAAGGGACCTACCTTTCTCAGTAGACTAAAAAGCTATGATTTGGTCTTGGGTACAGGTATAGACTATATGCACTCTGTACTACTGGGAGTAATGCGTCTATTGATGTTTTTGTGGTTTTCCACAGAGTTTTCCCAATGTGCATTCAGTATGGGCAGGTCAATCAGAGAAGTTGACAAACGGATGAAAGAAATAAGACCGCCATTTTTGATTAGATTCCCTCGTTCTGTGTCTTCTCACAGAATGTTCTTTAAAGCATCTGAGTATCGGTCCATTTTGCTGTTTTTTGGGCCAGTTGTATTCCGGGGCATTCTTGCAGGCCTGTACTACAACCATTTCCTGCTCCTTAGTGAAGCAATCTTCATTCTTACGATGGAGTCAATAACCCCTGTGCAAATAGATCATGCTGAAAAACTACTCTGGAATTTCTGTTCTCAAATGAGTGGACTTTATGGTGACAGATACTTGACAGCCAATATGCACTTACTTGTCCATTTAGCAGATAGTGTAAGAGCTCTTGGACCTCTGTGGACACACTCTTGCTGTCACTTTGAAGACAAAAATGGGTACTTACTTTGTCTTATACACGGGGCCCAGAATATACCTGTCCAAATGGTGAATGCTGTAAAGACTATACAATCTCTCCCTAGCATCACACAAAACATAAAGCTGAACACAGTAGCTACCGAGTTTTTGACCAGAATGACAAATGGTGTTAGTTATCAAGCAAGTAATTTTGTCAATAGTGTGGCCATGATAGGGGCACCATTCAATAGATCTCTTGAAACTGATGATATGTCTCTTCTGGAGCAGTTTCTTGGTCAGGGTTTATATAATAATGTTGTCAAGGCATATAACAGAGCTCAAATAGGGAAAATGGTTTACACTTCCAAGCAGTATGTCAAAGCCAAAAGACGGAACAATTCCACAGTGTTATTTTGTGATGGTATGCAGATCAAATATGGCCAGATTGAATTATTGTGTTCCTACAAAGAAACCAGTGAAGGTCAAAATGAGATAAATCTTGCATTTGTGAATGAATTTGCAGTTGCAGGCATAAATCTTCTACGGGATACTTTGACAGGTGGGACATGTTTCCATATTGTGAGCCTCCTGGAAGTTCCTATAAAAAGGACAGTAGTTGGACTTGAAAGTATTTTGGGCAAGTTGATGTTCATTGATTTGTCCTCAATGCCTGGTATTGTGTTTGCTGCACATTTCCCTAACAAACTTGAAAGGGACTAAACATATTATGAAGTCAAAGATGTGATCTTATTGTGAACAGAAGAGCCCATGATTTTTCCAACTAGTTGAAATTCCTTACTGAAAATGTAAAGTCTCAAGTTGATGGACAGAAAGTTTATATTGTGATGCCATACCAAGACAAATGTCAGTGATCTCAACAGTTTTACATGGGCAAATCTATTGTCACACAAAAAGGTCACTTTGGGGCTTAACATGAGAAGATACAGACATCTGAATATACTACATTGACACCACTAATGGTCTGAGTTTTTGGCAGTTAAACTTTGATACAGCTGAAATGTATTTTCTTGGTCTTAAAGGCTACATTGTTGGATGCTAATATAGTTTTATGAACTTGAAAGACTGTTATAACTGCAATGTTCCATGTACATGTGTTAATATTGTTAGATTATTGATTTTGAGATGTCCAGTGAAACAGATTGTTAAAATGGTTTTTGTTGGCATTTTGTAAAATGAAATTTCCGCAATGCAAATGTCAAAAGCGTGGCATTCTGTTTACTGTTTTGATAGTTATTTTCCTAACTATATTCACAAATGTGTCCGCTATTGGAGGCAATGGTAGTGGTAGTAGTATTTTTAAGTGACAAATAAACAGGGCTTTATTCTGATAATGCACTTTGTTGAAATAGTAACTTTATTGCTCTCAAGTTACCAATAAATTGCTGTTGTTTTTATTTTACAATGTGTTTTATGTGGTTCATGAAAAAAAACCTGAATTACGTGTAGTGGAATACTTAAAATTATTCATAGAAAATGTAATTAATATAAAAGCAGAAGGTCTCTGCAGCCTACATGCATAAATTTTCAATCAATTCATTCTGCGTACAGTAATACATAATTTAAAAAAAATATCATGTGGATTACAATAAAGTCAACATGATAGATGATTAAAAACAACCAAAATGTTGATCTAAGTCTGAGAATTCAATGAGTGCTTGTGAAGAGCTCTTCATTTGTTCTATCTGAGCTTAGTATGAGATGCATGAAGTATGAGATGATGAACTGAATAGATGAGAATAGTTGAGTTCATAGAGAGAGCTCTCAGATTTCTCTGCCTGAGATCACAAAGAGACACAAAAGTTGAGAAACTCTGAGAATTATATTAGAGCTTGTTGAGATCTCTTCTGAAACTTAAAAGGAGACTAAATTGAGATTTAGTGCATCTTATTGCTCTGGAGAAAAAAATGAGACACAGGAGAAATAAACCTTAGTCTCAGTTTGGTGTCACACAGATCTCAAAGTTGTCTAGGAGAAGTAAATGAAACATTTTTGAGATCTCTTTTCGAATTTTCTTTTCCTCTGGGTGGATTCAGCTGGAACAAACATAATTCGGCCAAGTCCCATAGGCAAGAAAATTAAAACATTAATGACGGAAATAGGAATTATAGATGTTTGGAGGGAGCTGAATCCCAGAGGGAGGAATTTCACGCATTTTTCACCCCCACATACTCAATATTCCAGGATTGATTATTTCATGATGTTTGGCAGAGACAGGCACAGAATAAGCACAGAAGAAGAAGTGAGATTGGAATAATGGATTGGAATAATGGGACCATAGTCCAGTGTACATGAATGTGGGCTTGAAGGGGAGGAATAAAGTTACTATATGGAGAATGAACGCAAGCATTTTAAATGGCCCGATAAGGGAAAAACTGGAAATAGAAATAAATATTTTTATAGCTGAAAATGATAACGGCGAGGTGTCACCTCCGATACTCTGGGATGCTTGTAAGGCCGTGTTAAGGGGGAAAATAATTATGATTACCTCTCAATTAAAGAAAGCAAGACAAGAAAAGCTCAAGAATTTACAGTGGGAACTTAAAAAATTAGAACAAAAGCATAAAGAATCTCAGAACTCTAAGATTGAACAAGATTTGAAAAAGAAAAAGAATGAAATTAACGAGATTCTTTCCCAACAAATAAAGAAACAACTGATTTTTCTGAAGCAGAGGTACTATGAGGTAGGCGGTAAGTCAAGTAAACTATTAGCTTATAGACTAAAAAAGCAGCAGGCTGATAGTACCATATATAAGATTAGAAATCCACAATCTAAATCTTTGGAATATAGGTTAGAGGATATTCAGAGAAGCTTTGAACTATATTACAAGGATCTATATACCCAACCACCTATAGGTGATGAGAAACGGATAGAGACTTTTCTAAATTCATTGCAATTACCTAAAGTGACAGAGGAGCAGAATGCGATGGTAACAGCAAAAATTACAGAAGAACTGAAAGCAGCCATAACTAGACTAAAAGCAAATAAAGCGCCAGGTACAGATGGATATAGCTCAGAGTGGTATAAAATATTTAGGGGACAGTTAACTCCTATGTTATTGAATACATTTAACTGGGTTTTGGAGAAAGGAGAAATGCCGCCCTCATGGCGTGAAGCTATAATTTCAGTCTTACCAAAAGAAGGGAAAGACAGACTTGAATGTGCAAATTATCGGCCGGTAAGTGTACTAAACCAAGATTACAAGTTGTTTACTTCCATTTTGGCCAAAAGGATTGAGAGGATCTTGCCAGAGATAATACATTTAGATCAGACTGGTTTTATTAAACACAGAAAAACGCATGATAGCATTAGACGCACATTACAGGTAATAAATAAGATTACAAATAAAAAGTCTGCGGCGCTAATTGTAGGGTTAGATGCCGAAAAGGCCTTTGACTCGGTTAGTTGGGCTTTCCTTTATAAGGTTTTAGAGAAATTTGGGTTTCATGAAATATTAATTAGAACAATACGGACAATATATGACAGACCATCGGCTAGAATTAAAATTAACGGAGGGTTATCAAGTGCGTTTTTACTGGAACGGGGTTGCCGGCAGGGGTGTCCAGTTAGCCCTCTTCTCTTCGCCGCCTTCATTGAACCATTGAGTCAATGGATTAGACAAAATAAAGATATTACTGGGGTAGAAGTGGCGGGGAGGGAACAGAAACTGGCGTTATTTGCGGACGATGTGTTGGTTTATGTGTTAGCCCGGCATTCTCCTTCCCAGCACTGATGTCTTCTTTGAAAGAATATGGAGGTCTTTCGGGCTACAAGATTAATGTATCTAAAACCCAGGTTCTAGCCTTCAACTTCACACCAACGCAGACGTATAAGGAGGAGTATAATATTAATTGGGAAGCAGAAAGTATGAAATATCTGGGAGTGATTTTGCCAAAAGACTTAACAAAACTGAATTATATGAACCATTAAATTTAGCAATTAAAAAAGATTTAACAAGATGGAACCTTATTCCATGTTTAGGACTTAGCTCACGAATTGAGTCAGTGAAAATGAATATTTTGCCACGCTTATTATATTTTTTTCAAACCTTGCCAGTAGAGGTTACTGAAAAGCAGTTTATGGAGTGGGATAAGCTGATCTCTAGATTCATATGGCAAGGGAAAAAGCCCCGAGTTAGATTTAAAACCCTGCAGTTGCCTAAGGACAAGGGGGGTATGGCCCTCCCCTGTTTCAAGAACTATTATTATGCAGCACAGATAAGGCCATTGGTTTACATCTGTGATCCCACATATATGGCTAGGTGGAAGGAAATAGAAGTAAATTTAAGTAAAGATATTCCAATACAAGCATTGATAGGGAACTGTGGTTTACTAGAGCACCTAAATGGCCCGACCGACCAAGGGATAAATGTTTCATTAAGAATATGGAAGGAAATTAACAAATTGAATAAGATGAAAGAGACAGGGAAATTAATAAGATGGTGTGCATATGACCCAGACTTTGCCCCGAATAGGATGGATAATAGATTCAAGGTGTGGCTAGGGATGGGCATTTCAGCTCACTGTAACATGCTTAACAAAGGGGCAATAAAGAGTTTCCACGAAATGAAATATGAGTATGGATTACTCAAACAAGATTTTTTTAAGTGCCTACAAATACGTAATTACTTGGACCAAATCATTAAGAAGGAAAAGTATATAGAATCTGAGAAAGTATTCGTTTTAGCTTATGGATCTGAACTTTGTGGTGGAATTATAACTAAACTGTATAATGGCCTACAAAAATTAAAAGGGGAAAACACAATATATATTAAGGAGAAGTGGGAGAAAGAAGGAAACTTTGTGTTGTCAACAGAGGAATGGGGGGAGCTGAACCAACAAAGTTGGAAGACCGCTTGCTGTATGTCATGGAGGGAATTTGGATGGAAGAATATGATAAGGTTTTTTAAAACTCCAGTGCAAAAGAAATATCAGTTAGCGGGTTCAGGTTGTTGGAGAGCATGTGGGACGGATAACGCAAACCATTATCACATGTTATGGGGATGCTCCTCCATTTCTCCTTATTGGATAGGGGTACATGGGTGTATGGAAGCTATTTTAAGGGTAAACCTACCATTTGATTTTACGGAGTTTTTTATGGGAAGGAGTATTTTCAGTCTCAGGGAGAATACGGATAAGTACCTATTCAGAATAATGTCAGTAGCAAGTAACAAGGCTCTAACTAGGAAATGGCTAAAACTGGAAGCCCCTACAGTGGATGAGTGGGTGGATGTTGTATACCAAATATTTGTAATGGAAAGGTTAACTTTTTCTTTGAGACTCCAGCAGGATAAGTTTGATAAATTATGGGCAAAATGGATTGAGTACATACAGACACGGAGACCAGATTTTGTATGAGTTTAGGAGGAGTTACTGGAGGATTATGAAATAGCACCCCACTGTTATTGGAAATGTATATAGTTATGTTTGTCTGTGTGTGTTTTTTTTTGTTGTTTTTTTTTTTTCTTTCTCTCATTTCTTTTCACTTAAATCAGTATTAAAAGGGAAAGGAGGAAGGTATGGTAAAAGGGAGAAACGTATTTTAGTAAACAGAAGAAGATGTGGGGAGGGGAAAACCCTCAATGGGACTGAATATCTTCATGTTACCGAATGGTGTTGAGAAAAGGGAAGCAGTATAGAGAATACAACTGTGATTACTATGTGATAAAGTTCACCTTTGTACAAGTGATGTAAATCCAAAACTGTACATTTTGCATTTTCCCAAATAAAAAAAAGAATTACAAAAAAAAAAAAAAAGAAACACCTTGATGTTTAAGCAAAAATATAATTCTGCTTACATGTGTAGATTTGGGCACTCGACTTGAGTGAAAATGCACATTCAGTTAGCTACATTTGATAGACGTCTCTCTGATGGTGTGCTTACAGTTATAACCTTCATGGTTTCATTAATGTATTTTGGAAACCTGAAAAATTTGCAGTCGTTCACATATGTACGGTGGCTGCAGTCCAGGACAAAGCACTGAAACATTTTATAACGATTACGTTTGTTTGTTAGCTAGCTAACTACGAACTGTCGTTGTCTTTGCTACTGTGTCTTCCAGCAAACCTAGCTGGGTGGTTTTCTCAGAGCCAACAGTTTTCTAAACCAAAGATCCCAGAATGCCTGGATGAGATGGTGGTATCTGATCTGTCAGGAGATTCCCCCCGCATTGCTCTATTGGATATGTTGTTCGAAAAGTGGACTACAAAACAAACTACAAGTCTTAAATCTTAACATTTTTGGAAAATATCGAAACATTTGATGAGTCCAAATATATCCTCATATTGAACAGGTTAATTCAGGAAATTCCCAGCTCCTGAAATGAATCCCAACCTGAGTAAAGATGGGTAGTGTCCATAGGGAATTTACTTCCAACACCAGCGAAGAACCAGTGATGACGTATCCACCTCGGTACTCTATTCGGTTGAACAGAACATTGGCTGTTTATAAAGGCTAAGGCAGATGTGCATATCAGATCTCATTAAAGTGGAGGAGGGTCTGCAAAACCGTGATTGCTCCACTCGAATTTAATATTCTTGCATTCTTGTGTTTTTGGCGAAGTGCTCTTCTTCTGTGTTCTTCAGTTTGTCATGACTTTGCTGTAATCTGCGTGCCTTAATGACAGATTGGCACATTACAGCTATCAAGGGACTCACACAAACCACGTGTGAATTTGGTCTTTCACCGAAAGATTTACTTGGCAGAGCTGCAGATTGGCAGACGCTCTGGATAACTTAAAAAACCGCCATCAAATAAGGGAACAACTTGTCTGATAGTCTGATAGTGATCTGTGTTAAATGTTGAACTCTCAAGATTGGAACTACGGAAGGTTTCTCGCTTGAGAGCGCGGTCACACCCACCTCAGCTGCATTGCAGCACAATGTTATCGGTGCAAATGGTTCTGTTGAAACAACCGTGGCTATCTGCTCCAACGGAGACAGACACGAGCAGATGTGAAACAGAGCGCGCAATAAAAAGCAGGCCGAGCAGAGAGGGAGCAGTGCTTGCCAGGTGGTCTGCTGCACCCACGCTCCCGCCTGGAGTCCCAACATGAGATTTGTTTCCAGTCCAAGGGTGAGTTTCACGAGATTCTGTAGGGTGGGAGGCAGCACCATGCCAGAGATGCCCTTTAAAACACTCGCTAGTGGAACTTATTCCCTATCTGGTGGAAAATGTTTGGTGGTGCTGGTTGCATCAGTTTCCACTCTGAGGTCCTAGAGAGTTTCGCTAAACAAAGATCACAGAAGGGCTCAAAATAATTTGCAGCTTATCGCTGGAGGCAGACTGTTTATCCATTATTCTCAGTAGAACCATGATTTAGCCCTGCTGTTCACCACTCTGTCTCCTGCTCTCATGAGTACAAAAAGCGTAAATATTCCCTTTATCCATATAAATAAAAGAGCTTCATAACCTTACCAACCAAAAAATGTATGAATACAGGGTCCAGTCTCCGCTATTTCGAGGTTTTTTTTTTTTTTTTTTTTTTTTTTTAATGAAGGTCCTTTCTCATTTTTGACTTTTATCACTGTGATTGTGTGCAAATGAGGAATGAATGGGGAACATATCTTGGACACTGGGCAGAATTGGTTGTAGACTGAAATCCTGATTGAGTTATTGCTGTTATATAACATCAAATTGCATTTGCAATTTAATGACACTTTGATATGTGTTTTATGAAAGCTTTAGAATGAACAATTCTTTCCCAATGTTTAAATTTCTGAAATCTACAATTTATGAAAAAGAGATGGTCTTAAGCACCTTCTGGCAACTAAAGCAGATTTCTTTTTATTTGCATTTATTGCTGCTGATCAGATTAGTTTCAGCTTAGATGTGAGTCATCATGATTTTATTTCTGGCCCTTCCCAAATCCAGATAGTCTGATTTGATATCCGAGAGAGACATCATTTCAACTTCCAGTTGTGTAGGCAAATGCAATTTGATTGTTTTGTCTATGCTGCCAATACGTGTTCTGATCTGGTCACAGTGGAAAGGTTCTGTTGCCAGCATGTGGATATGCATGTAATGTTTATGGAGTGTGCATGAGTACTTTTCTCCTCAAATATCAAAGCCATTTTGCAGATTAAGTGCTGTTTTGTGCCTGGGTTTTCAAAATGGAAATCCAAAAATAAACCATGGCTGCAATGGTGACAGCTGTACCATACAAAGCCCTTTATTGGGTCTGTGATCTTTCCAAAGGACAGTAACACAAGTAAGTGTGTTATGCGCACAAAAGCTGTATGGTCCTGATGTCAGCGCCCATTGGCATAATACAGAAAACATCGCCTTGGTGCAGAAAGCTACAAGGCCTCGCAGTGTCCTTGGAAAAGTGGACTTGACTGATTAGCCCAGGATAGTTATGCATTTCAGGAAAGTTCTTTAATTTAAACCCAGTGTCATTTCTACATGACAGAGTGACTTGCGTGGCTTACATTTTTATGTGAAACAGTTCAGGTTAAGCACCTTGCTCAAGGGTTACAACAGTACCTGCAAAACTGAGAATTCAGCCTACAACATTTGGGTTACAACCTCAACTGCTTAACCCCCACACCATACAAAATGATGATAATCATACACTTTATACCACTGCCTGGGGTGTAACAAAGGCAGTCATACATGACACAGGCACACGAAAGTGATTTTTAGACTGGTGCTTTGTTTTTTCCCTGGAGTTAATTGGACACTGGGAAGAATTGGGAGCAGGTGTACAAGAGCATTTGAGCAGTTGCTTCAAAATGTTAGCTATGTCATTAGTCATGTTCACTGGCGTAACTTTGGGTTGAACATTGGGGGGGTTGAGGTCTCCATGAATATGATAATTTGGGGGGGTTGTATTGGCCGGTTTTGATTATTGGGGGGGTTACAACTCTTACATGTGTAGGCATGTGTCATTGTTCAGAGTATAAAGCCGAGGAATCAGCTTGCTGTGGACAGAAAGAAGAATAAAATAGGTTGCATTTCATTTGTTCATTTGTTCAAATTCAAATCTGTTAAATAGAATGGGGGATAAACAGAATGAGATTGTCCATGCGCAGTCAGTTTCCCAATTGGAAAATTGCGCATAATGATTAAGCATTGGTCGTTTGCATATTAAATGGCACGTCATCCTTTTATTGGTCCTTATTTGATTACACAGGTGTGTTGGGTGTGTAGGGACTGGTCCATATTTAGAAAGCAGTTCACTGTAGGATGTTTGAGATGGTAAACGGCTACATTTAGCCATAGAAAGAAAGGACTGTACCAACTGGTGACTGTTGGAGGTTTTTCCAACAGCAAGCCCATGAGAACAAAAGGCCTGGACACCTGTGGCACAAGCAGAGGCCTGCTTTTAAGGGGGAAACAAGACATACAGATAATCAGAGCTGAAATGAACATACACAGCTAAGCAGGAGCATAAGGAGCTGCTGGAAAGATTCATCCCAAGAGGATCCTGAGTAACATTGGGGGAGGTCTTCATAACCTGATTAGGCCTCATATGAGGAGCATGAGGAATGCGGGCTCCCCTCTGGTGCAGCTATCACCAGGCTGTCAATGGTTTGCGTCGTCTTCAGCAGTACATGGTGACAACTTTCCCCGCAACATGGGGATTCTAAATTCATCATATCATCCTTCAATATATCATTACATGTGCATTTAGTCACTTGGCAGATGTTCTTATCCAAAGGGACTTAAAAGGCAATGGTGCAGAATATAGCAAGGTCACATGATCAACAGTTCATACAGAAGATAAAGTACATCTGAGCATGTCAGTCCTTCACAAAGTTCAGTAATAACCAGTTCCATACTGAATACAGAAGTGCTGCAGTAATGAAGAAAAAAATCTTCATGTTAAAAAAACAAAAGACAGACATTTACACTGTCAGAGAACTCACTATTGCTGGCAAAGAGGTTGGGAGTAGAGGACTATGAAAACGCTTGGCACTTTAATACGTGACAATCTCAACTTTGGTACTACTGGAAAACAATTACCATTCAAGTGTCAATAGCACATTTCTTGTGCAAACACACACGGCCAGTCTATGTTGCTGGCCATTCACAGGCATCTCATTGGTTCCTTGACATGGTTAGCTTGGTCTGGCAGTCTCGGAAGGGCCAGTGAGCAACCAGCTGAATGGTGGACATGATCAGCAATATGGTGAAAGCAAACACAGCAATATCACACAACTACAAAAAGCAGGTTTGAAAGGTGGGTAGAGAGAGAACCTGTGACAGGACTTACAGTACCTTGCAAAAATATTCAGACCATTTAGCAATTCTCACATTTTACTAAATTACACAAAATACAGAATTAATTATTTTAAATTGACATTGGTTTTATGTTAGAAGATATTTTTAAAAAAAAAAAAAAAACTGAAACATGCTTTTTGCTCTGCTAAACCCCTGTGTTCTGGAATGTTCAAGTTTACACAGGTGAAAAAAGTTTCTCTAACAAGGACACACTTCAATTTAATTCAATTCAATTCAATTTTATTTGTGTAGCACTTTTTACAACACAAGATACAAAGCAGCTTTACATGGTTACCAGGCCTGAGACCCCCTGAGAGCAAGCCTAAAGCAACAGTAGCAAGGAAAAACTTCTAATTAACAGGAAGAATCCTTGAGCAGAACCCGGCTCAGAAGGGGAGCCCATCTACTTCTGGCTGGCACTGGGCAGATATAATTACAGAGAATACTTAAAGTTTTGTAATGTACTTAAGACATTTGAATTAGATAGACAGAAGTAATTCACAACAGAGTAATTACAAAATGTAATTCTAGAATGTCCAGTTCTTGGCACACAGTTGGCTTGATAGGCAGAGCAGTGAGGTAGCTGAACTGGAAATCAGGATGTGGCGCTTGCGCTACAGCTCCAGGCAGGAGCCCGGAGCAGGGACAGGAAGCAAATGGAAAACAGTGATTAGTGGATGTTAATTGCAGGAATGAAAAACATAAAGGCATTAAGGCAAGGGGGGGAGCAGAGAGGGCAAGAGGGATGCATGTGTGTAATAAGGAAAAATCCCGGCAGATAAGGACTATGGCAGCATACCTAGGGGACGAGAGGCAAGGGGCCAGCACAATCATGATGGTGACCCTAAGGCAGTCAACACCAGACCACCAGTCCTCCAGAGACTCTACGACCAATGCCAGCACCGTGTCCCTCAACTAAAATATTTGAAATAGAGGTTTTTTTTTAATAAAAGTTTTTTGCTTAGACTTAAAGGCGGAGAGAGAGTCTGCTCCCCGAACCTCCATGGGTAAATTGTTCCACAAAAGAGGGGCTTGATACGAAAAGGTTCTACCACCTATAGTACTTTTACCCACTCTTGGAACAATGAGAAGTCCTGCGATTTGGGAACATAGAGTGTGTTTTGAAGAATATGGGTAAAGAAGGTCCTTGAGATAGTTAGGGGCAAGCCCATTTAAAGCTTTAAATGTAAGGAGAAGTATTTTGAAATCAATGTATTTGATAGGTAGCCAGTGGAGATAGGCTAATACTGGGGTGATGTGCTCAAAGCGTTTTGTTCTGGTTAGAATATGACAGGCTGCATTTTTAACCAACTGAAGTGGCTTTAGGGAGGCATATGCACATCCTGACAAGAGGGCATTACAGTAGACCAATCTGGATGTAACAAAAGCGTGGATTAACTTTTCAGCATTGTGTATTGATAGAATTTTAATGATTTTGGCTATATTCCTCAAATGAAAGAAAGCAGTCCTGGAGGTGTTTTTATATGTGTGTCAAAAGAGAGCTCAGGATCAATCATGACACCAAGGTCTTTGATGGTTGCACTTGAGGCCAGTGAGACACCATCAAGATTTAATGTAAATATTGGTGAGTTTGCTCCTGATAGACTTTGGGCCAATAACCAATATTTCTGTTTTGTCCAGATTTAGAAGGAGGAAATTATGGGCCATCCATGTCTTTATGTCTTTGAGGCAGGCTTCCATGTTTGATATTTCCAAGGAGACATCAGGTTTGGCCGATATGTATAACTGGGTATCATCTGCATAGCAGTGGAAATTAATGCCATGTTTATGAATGATATTGCCAAGAGGCACCATGTATAAAGAAAAGAGAAAAGGTCCAATCACGGATAATTGTGGTATTCCATGTCTAAAGGCCTTTGCACACCAAGTCCATATTATTCGTCTGAAATTGTTACACGTTTAAAAAGGAATACAATCTCAAGTTGTGTCAATCACATTTACACACCGACTCCGAAACTTTCGTCCATCATTAAAGTTTTTCGGAACAGGTTCGATTTTCTGCATTTTTTCGCATCCATCAAAAGCCTTTAGAGAATTGTTTGACCACTCAGAGCCAATTGGAACAATTTAAAGGAATCTCAAGAGGGTGTAAACACTGTGCATGCACGAACTAGGCAATAAGGCAGCTCAGCCATTACGCATGACTGGATCTGGGATCTCCAGCACAGCCTCGAAACACAAATACTATCAGCTCTGGCAGAAAAGTGTGACAAACAGACTGGTCACAGGACAGCTATTGACCATGATATTGTATGTTGCAGCGTTTTGAGGCTGTGCCCTGAATATCTGCAGATCCAGTCGAAAGGCTGATCACCTAGCACGCATTTTTCCAATGGCACAATTTGGATAGCCTATTAAACTCATGAAGTGTGTGTGTGTGTGTGTCTACCTTAGACATACTGTCAGCCACTGTTCAGGATCAATTGGATAACGGAAATTGGTGGCTTTCTTTTTAATGTGTGGTTCCAGTATTGCTAGCACCGTATCAAACTGGACCACTGACATCTTGAAATAGACCTGGAAACAATTGGGATAATTCCACAGCTCCTTAATCAGCAGATGAAACTCTCCTTCCTCTTGACGCATTCTCAGGACTGGATGGACCCAATATTTTCTTTTTCCTCTTCTACTTTCAAGAAGTGAAAAGACCACAAAATCATCCTTACTGCTTGGAGACTCCATTTTGTGTCGTACTGCGAATTTTCGCAACAAATAGAGTAATATAACGTATCGGACTCAGTTCGCATACCAGTTGTGTCACATACCTTTATGATTTTGCTGTTAAAAAATTAATGAAGTCATTGCTACTATGAATTGCTGGAATGCAGGGGTTGGTTGATGCAGGGCTCTTGATTAGTCTGGTGACAGAGCTGAACAAATACCTGGGATTGTCCTTATTTTTCTCTATTAGGGTAGCAGCTGTGAGCGCATGCTTGTAGCTTAGAAGACTTTCTTTCCAAGCCAGGAGAAAGACCTGTAATTTGGTGGAGCGCCATTTTCTTTCATGTTTCCGCATCGTTTGTTCGATAGCACGGGTCTGGTCGTTGTACCAAGGTGCAAGCTTTTTGTCTGGGACTTTCCTCTTTTTAAGGGGTGCAACGGTATCTAGGGTATTACATAGTGTGGACTCAATATTTTCGGTGAGTTGATTTATTGTAGCCAAACTAGGGTTTGAGCATAAGTTTAAATATTCTTCATTGTGCAGACTGTATGATACAGGGAGCGCATCAATAAAGGTTTTAGTAGTAGCAGAAGAGATGGTGCGCATAAGAGAAAATATGGACTCTGAGTTCATATAACAAGCTAAAGGAAGGTTGAAAGTCACAAGGTAATGGTCTGACAGTACGGGATTGTGTGGCATAGTTACTACATTTTTAATTGTAGTGCCATAAGTGAGGGCCAGATCCAGCATATGGTTGCAGCAATGTGTGGGTTTATCCACAAACTGAGAGAATCCAATGGAGTCAATAATGGACAAAAATGCTGTTCTGAATGGATCATGTTCACTGTCCATATGAATGTTGAAAACACCTACTACCACAACCTTTTCTGTGTTGACAACCAGGTTGGATAGAAAGTCTGCAAATTCGGATAAGAAAACAGTATAAGGGCCAGGTGGCCTGTAAACTATTACAAGGGTAAACACCTGAGATACAGTCTTGTCGAGATAAGTACTAGCAGTTCAAATGAATTAAAGATAAGTACTAGCAATTCAAATGAATTAATTAATTTGTTAAATTCATTCACTCGCATTGCTTTAGGTGTTAATGATGGTGTTAATGATTCAGGTTTGCCAGATTTAATTTTTATCAAGTTGTCAGAGCAAATGCCCCTAATAGACTTCTTTAAACAGTATGGGACCGGACTGGGGGACAGACACCTTCTCTATGGAACTAAATTTAAGTGGTGACTCAAGGGAAGAAGCAGAGATCTGCTTAAGACAGAAAGTCTGCTGCCTGGCCTTAGCCCTGATGAGTAAAAGTTTTGAGATGTTTAGGCTATAGGCCAAATTTCTAGAGATAAGAGCTGCGCCCTCCCTTGAGGGGTGGATGCCATCTCTTTTTAAAAGACCAGGCCTCCCCCAAAAAGTGTGCCAATTTCCTATGAAGCCCACGTTATTGGAGGGGCACCACTCAGACAGCCAACGATTTAGTGATGTTAATCTGCTGTAGATCTCATCACCATGCCACATAGGGATGGGAATGGAGAAAGTTACCGACTCCGACATATGTTTTGCGAGCTTACACACCGATTTAATTGTTAACTTAGTTATTTCTGATTGTCTCATACGGACATTGTTAGCGCCGATATGAATAGTAATTTTACAGAATTTACTTTTACTTTTACCTTTAGCCAGCACCTGCAAATTAGCTTCAATGTCAGATACTCTGGCCCTGGGAATACAATTAACTATGGTTGTTGGAATCTCTACATTCGCGTTTCTCAAAATAGAATGACCAATTATCAGGGCTCTTTTAACAGGTTTCTCAGCAGGTGTGTTACTGAGGGGGGAGAACCTGTTTGAGACGTGAACCGGGGGTTGGTGGTGCACCGGAGGCTTACGTTTTTATCTATTTTCCCTAACCGTAACCCACTCACCTTGCTGCAAAGGCTCTATTGGGACTGAGCTAGGGGAAAGGCTATCTAATGCACCCGGTACCGAAAAAAAGACTCATTAAGCTCCTTGCTAGCTTTGATCTTGTATAAGGTGCGGATGCGTGCATCTAACTCTGCTGTCTTCTCCGTCAATCTAGCATTTAACTCACATTTTGCACAGGTGAAATTAGCACCATTGGTGGAGAAGGAGTAACTATACATATTACACACAATGCAGAGGAGACAGCGAAAGGGAGGAGAGTTGAGAATAGCCAAGACAGAAGTCCTGGTAGAAGCTATTATCTCAGAGATTACTTACGTTTATATTTATTTCTCCTTCTTTTGATAAGTGTTGTAATTTTCTGTTTTGATGTAACTTTTCTTTTCTTTTGAAAAGTGTTGTAATTCATGATACAAATCGAGTTGTAGCATCTGGCATTCAGGAAAACGGCGTTGTAGCATCTGGCGTTCCGGAGGGTTCAGTAAGCGGAAGCCGGACAGGTGAATTCTGCACCTGCACAGAACCCATCTTATGCGTTTCAGAGTCCCCAATTACCCACACACCACTCAGAACCTCTTTATAAACATAGTTATTAGTTGTCATTAATCATGTTAATTGTCAAAAGGACATGAAACATTTTGAAAATTTTAATTTATTCCATCCATTAACACAGCAGCCAGGTAATGCATAACAATACAGAACTGCACCTAAGGAAGGCGAAACACAGAAAAAAAACTGGAAATACACCACATACTATAGACACCATTTTTAATGTTCTTTCAAATTACTGTGTTAACACTGGTTAGTAGGAGTTTCCTTGTTATAGACAGCTAAGTGAAAAGAACATAAAGATCTCCAAATGACTTAGTGAAAGGCCTAGTTTTCATGCCAGGGACCTGGTGATTGTATGTACAGAACACTCATAAAAACCATGGTAAATGGCATTCTTGAGAAGTACACATGCCAGCCAGTGGACACTTGAGTGAAATATGGTAATGCGCTGTTTCCTGTTTGGATGCTATAAAAGGGAAGGTAAATGTATGAGTGGGGCTTAAGTGCTGGGGTAATTATTAATCTTGATATATTGTGGGAACGCTTACTAGGCCTGTTTGTCTCCATAGATGAAGCAAGTTAAAAGCTTCTCCTCAGCTTAGCCAGGCATCAGTTCATTAAATCAGCTGCATCGCCCTTGGAAACCCAACTGGTGAAAAGGCACTACACAGTAACATTTGACACACATATCTGAAAATGTTTGGACACTATCAGAAACAGTATGCTGGGTAAAATAAAACCATAAAGAAATAACACTATTACTTCTGAAATATCTCCAAATCCAGACAGGGTCAAAGCAAGTGTGATTTACTGAAGAGAATAAATGGTAATCATCATGTACAAGTGCACAAGGCACTGCTAGCCAGGGTAAATACCCAGAGTGTTACCCAAATGCTACAGAGTTAGGCAGGGCTGGACTGGGACAAAAAATTGGCCCTGGCATTTTTGGTGGTCCAAAATGACCACCATTTTTGGTGGTCCAAAGACCGCCCACCACAATCGGTTGGACACCACCCACCAGTGCACCATCCTTGCGGTCCCCTTAAATATGCATACCTACTGTACTATTCCCCCAAACCACTACAAAGCTGAGTAGTAAGTGCTGTGGACAAGTGTACCAGTGCAAGTGGCCCAGTGTACTCACTCACTCTTGACTGACTCCCTGGTGATCAGAGGTGGCCATGGAGTACACAATCTCTATACTCAAGTAGAAGTACAAGTAATTGTCAAAGAAAAAGTTCTGCTAGAAGTCAAAGTATTTCAAATTATTTAATAAAATTTAAGTATACAAGTATGTATAATATATACAGGTAGTCAAAATGTTGCCTGTGAACTCCACACCAATGGACAGCAAAGATCTCCTCCTCAAACAAGGCAACCTTTAAAAGAGTGAGAGGGGGAGACAGAGAGAGAAGGGTGAGAATGATAATTGATTGAGTTAAATGATCACAGTACCAGTATCTTTAATCTAGAACAATGTAGAGAGATAGTTGCATGTATTGTATACTTAATTAGTGGAAAAGGCTGCATGGCCCTCTGAACACCATGCAGGGGGGTGGGGAGATGAGACATGATAAATGAGATACATTATAGGTTCAGATGGTAAGAGTATCTTTTAGGATATTTAAGCAGAGTTGCATAGATTGTAAACTCACAACAAAATAAAAAAGGATGACAAATCCGAAAAGAAATGACAAATCCGCATAAAGAGTGCCATGTGTCAGAAATCTTCGGTGGATGGCCTCAATAGCTGTATCAAGAATTTTGTTATGGACCTTTACCTTGTAGGCTCTCTCTGCATCAATCATGGTCTCATCCTGAGCCATCTCTCCCAGCATGGCTTTTTTCTTCTTTATTCTTTTCTGTGGCACTGCAGCCTCCACTTCCATGTCTGTCTCCTCATCCTGCTCCTTGATTTTTTCATTTGCCCATTTCACAAAGTTGTCAGCAGCATCCCTGACAGCCTGGAAATCTCTTGCCATCTGTTTGAGGGCATCTTGTGTTGACTTGACCATCTCATGGGCAGAGAGGATGTTCATACCTCCCGTCTGCAGGTACTTTGACAGTGGAGATGTATGCTCAAATATCCTGAGGAATAATTAAGCTGTCAGTATTGTCTCATACCTGAGCAGGCCCTCTTTGTATCCTCTGGCTTTGGTGCGTACATTTCCTTTCACTGTCTTCTGTTCCTGTATGGCTGTGAGTGTGGACAGCACATCAATGTACAGGCCGTCTTGAGGCTTTCCAAATGATCCAAATATTTTCTTCAGGGCATTGTGCTTGGCCTACCAACGTGAGTAGTATATATCCTGCACTTTCTGTCAAAATGATTAATGATCCCCTCCTTGTCAGCCTGATTGATTGACAGGTCGATTTGATTGACAGGGTGGTTTGATTGACATTACGTTATGAGTGACAGGTCGTTTTAATTGAGAGGTTGGTTTGACGGTGGGGGGGGGGGGAGCTGTTTGCTGTCTATCTATATTTGCGAGTGTGTGTCATGGTTTAAATTTATCTTAGGATTTTATTACAAAAGAAAAAAGGCGTGATTGTACGTTGTGTGTTGCCCCCGGACATGTTTGCGACATGTGTTGACCTGTCCTGGCGTTTATAAATTGCGTTTGACCGGGGGGATGGTATTCTGTGCGTTTTCGTTGCACGACCAAGTCTATCGAATTAGCTGTTTAAAAAATGTCAGTATCCGCAGTGACAAAGAGTGTAAAGAGGGTACCACTCACTACTATTTCCGACACTGTTGCGGTCAACAAAATGACTTTTGCACCAAAAAAGAAGAAGAATTCCGTGGGTTTGATCGGGTTTCTTCAAAACGAGAAGGAAGCTCTGGAATATGAATGGCTGTTGTCTCATGGTCGTGTTGGCGGGTATGTTTTTGACAAAGTTGCTTGTTGTGTGAAACTGTATACCATCGAATCTGGGGAGACGTTTACAGAGGACGTGTTGCACGTTTCATTCCCTGCTAAAGACTGGAGTTTGTTTAGAAACAAAGTTTGGAGAGACCTTGAGGTCCCTGGTTTGGACAGTGTCTACAATGCTGCGTGGAACAGTGTGACACCGCAAAAAAGCTACTACGTGTTTGCTAATCGTCTTGAAAAGGATCCTGATGATTACGTTTACATGTGTAGTGGCGAATATGCAATCGTGAAGGCATGTGAAGATATAGATGTTGAGAGGCTTATGCGTGACCTAAAAGTCGTATTTCTTTGGAAAGACATGCCTGCTCTACATGATGTATTCAGGAAGATAGACAGTCTGTTCAGATGGTGTGATGCTTTGGACAGATACTGTGACATCAAAGTAAAACTTTTTCAGACGCAGGGGTCTGACCTCGAGTGTGACTGTGGGGCGGACCATTTGGAATCACCACCCATTCTATACAAGCATTAAAAAGGTCGACAGCTCCAACACGGTTCATCTCAAAGACCTGCTGACACACTGACTAACCATGTCGTTTGTAAACGAAGCAGCATCATCTGAAGACAACAAATGGCTTGCCGAATTGTGAGAGAATCTGGGGAAAAGGAATTTGACTTACTTACCGAGGTGTGAGCCTACTGAATCACCAACAGCATTGCCTTCTCCAGGGGGTGTAGAGACTGCGTCAACACCACCAAACGCTGCTGAAGATGTGGATGGTTGCATCGCCCCGCTGGGCTTCAGACTCATAAAGGCAGCTGTCGGTTTAATACTAGAACACATCATTGGTGTAAAGTTGCGGGAATGTTGTTTCGCCTGTAAAGTGAGTCACCCAAGCCAGTTACAGCATTCATGCCTCTTTGAACCCGATGCCTACTATTTTCAATCACACCTCGAGGAAATCAAACAGAAACTTTTCAAGCCAGAGTTACTACAATCCATTGAGCGTCTTCTGGGCGCTTGAGCGTCTTCTGGGCTTCTTTTCCACAAAAAATTCACGGCTCTCTGGAAACCGTTATCTACGAACTGGAAGAAGAACCGTACATTTGTGAGAAACTGAGGAAAATCAGGGAAAAACTTGTTGATCCACAGAGCGAGCAAGTTGTTTTTGACGCTCTGGACTGTTGGTGGGGAAGAAGCGGTTGACACGTGTCAACATGGGTAATGTCTGTGGCAGGGGCGGACTGTCAAATGGTGTCATTAAACAACATGTGAAGTTTGAATTAACAGCATTGTTATACAAAATTATAGCTGATGAGATCGATAATTTTAACACAGTACGCACGGTCGCTGTTCGACGTTTGCACAACCTTAAAACCCAAATGGCAATAGCCAGGAAAATGTCTGAAGAGTGGTACCATCTGTTGCTGATATGTGCAAATGCAAATAAACGGTGTCATGTGACTGTAAGTGATCTTTTAGATTGCACGGACTTGTGCCAAAGGGGTTTCGACATCAGATACATCACGTCTTTGTGCATACATAACAGATGTTTGTGTAATGAAACTGTCGAAAAATGAATCAGTAAATGTGTGTAAAGTGGTTGAAATATTAGTTGATTTTCTGCTTGAGAGAAACGTTGATGTGTGTGATAAATTTTTAGACTACCTCGACACTTTGTGAGTTTGTATTCTTGCTGAAAATAAAAGGTGGTGATCAAAACATTTTATGTCATTATTTGATCGGTTTTCGGTCTGTAGGTATCATGTCAGATCTTTTGAAATCTGTTTACTACACGCCCTCTAACGCGGGTTCTTTTGGTGGTAAAAACGTTTAAAAGAGGCTGTGTTCAAAGACGCTGGTGTGCGATTGCCCGACAAACAAGCTTCTGATTGGTTGGCCGGAGAGGATGCCTATACACTTCACAAACCTGTTCGTATTAACTATAAGAGGAATAGAGTGGTGGCGCATGGTATGGACATACAGTTTCAAGCTGATCTAGTTGACATGACCGCATACTCGAAGGAAAATGACAACTTCAAATATATGCTGACTTGTATAGATGTTTTTAGCAAATACGCATGGACACGTGTTTTAAAAAACAAGACAGGGGTGGAGGTGGCGAGAGCATTCGAATCCATACTGACGGATGGCAGGGTCCCCCAAAAGTTGCAGACTGACCGTGGAAAAGAATTTTTTAACAAACATTTTCGCGATGTAATGGCCAAATACAAGATTCACCATTTCGCCACAGTCAGCGAACTAAAAGCTAGTGTTGTTGAACGCTTCAATAGGACAATTAAGGGTAGAATGTGGAGGTATCTGACGGCTGTCAGTTCTAAGCGATATATAGATGTTTTGCAAGATTTAATCACTGCTTACAACAACAGTTACCATCGGAGTATCAAGATGAGACCTGTAGAGGTAACCAGAGAAAACAAAAATAAGGTATTTAAAACTTTGTATGGTGTGAAGGATGCAAATGACAGGAATGTTGTGTTTAAATACAAGACTGGTGACACTGTAAGGGTTTCCAAGGTGAGAGGACCCTTTACAAAGGGGTATGAGCAAAACTACACGCATGAATTTTTCACCATATCGGAGCGCATCCCACGAACGCCACCTGTCTACAAGCTGAAAGATTATGATGGCGATATAATAGATGGTTGTTTTTATGAAGAAGAGCTGCAAAAAATAAACGTTGGTAGGGATAAAATTTTCAAAGTTGAGAAGATTTTAGAAAGAAAGAAGATGGGTAAAAAGAGCGTAGTTCTGGTAAAATGGCTTGGTTGGCCTTCAAAATTCAATAGTTGGGTTTATGAAAAAGACGTGGTAGACGTTTAGAACCCCTTTTAAAACATGCTTTTACATACTATGTTTCATTTGAGGTAGACAAGACCATGGGTGATGAAGGGTTTTACATAACGTTGCCCTGCAACGCGTCTCGGTCAGTGTATCCTGACAACGAGATATCCAAGTACAGAACCAAACTGGCCAGGCCAATAATACTGAAAGGCGATTGGCAGGTTGGTTTAATTGAATTTCAGTATCCAAGAACATGGGAGACTTTTCGCAATGAAGACGGAACTTTTATCCTCATTAACAAAAGTTCTAATGAAACAACCGGATACAAGCTGCGTCTAGGATATTACCCAAACATAACGGCGGTAGTTGATGAGATTAATCTGCACCTAGCGCAACACTATGTAAAACTTGGTTATGACGCTGCGAAAAACAAAATTTATATGCAGACAAAGCGTAACATAGCACTAAGGTTCTATGGTAAACTCAAAATAATTTGGGGGTTAAATACAAGAAGTATGTTTGACCCGCGTGAGGGGCCGGAGACGCCGGAGAGATATCTGGAAAAGGTTTACGCGCCACACCCGGCAGACATATACGGGGGCTTCTACACTCTTTTTGTGTACACAGACATAATCGAGCATCAAGCTGTGGGTGACTATTTTGTCCCGCTATTGAGATGTGTACATATATCGGGGAAAAACAATGAGATAGTCACTATTAGATACGACAAAGTGCACTACGTACCAGTGTCTAAAACGCACATCAGTGATATTGCTATAGAAGTAAAGACTGATCAAGACTACAACGTTCCTTTTAAGTACGGTAAAGTGGTTGCGAAGCTTCATTTCAGACCTGTGAAACAAGCGTACAGATTTTAAAAACGATGAAACCGTTATCACCCACTAATCACTGTTTTCTGTTTGCTTCCTATTCCTGCTCTGGGCTCCTGCCTGGAGCTGTAGTCCAAGCTTCTCATCCCGACGTCGAGTCCTGCTACTTCGCCGCCCTGCCCATCAAGCAAGCTGCATTTCAAGAACTGGACAACCTAGAAGACATTTTTATGATCACTCTGCCCTTATTATTCACTATCTTCTAATCTCAAATATCTTAAAGTACTCTGTTCAACTTTAAGTTTGCCTTTTAACTCTGCCTGCCCAGTGCCAGCCAGAAGCAGATGGGCTCCCCCTCTGAGCCGGGTTCTGCTCAAGGTTTCTTCCTATTAGGGAGTTTTTCCTTGCCACTATTGCCTTAGGCTTGCTCACAGGGGGTCTCAGGCCTGGGATCATTGAAAAGCTGCTTTGTGACAACTTGTGTTGTAAAAAGCGCTATATAAATAAAAATGAATTGAATTGAATTGAATTAACCCGCACGCTCTGGATCCACAACGTTATGTCGCTTATTATCAAACTCAGGCCGGAGGCCTGTTGCATGGTTTTGCGGGTAGCCCGACTATGTATGGTGCGGGGATTGGCGGTATTTTTCGAGGGCTTTTTCGGATGGCCGTACCACTGTTTAAAAAAGGGTTCAACATTGCTAAACCGCATCTTAAGAGCGCTGCAAAAAACATTGTTAGCGAAGTAGTCAGTAACGTCCTGACACGGGGAAACAATGTCAGCAACCAGGATGGTTCCGGCATGTTGGTGATGCCATGCAGATCTGTGAAAAGACCACCCGGTATGAGGTGTGACCCACGTGCAAAGAAAAACAAAGGTTGTCGTAAGAGGCGGCCAGTGTCAAAAAGTAAGTCACGGGGTAAACAGCGTAGTCGCACATCAGCCGGAAGAAAATTTAACACCATCTTCTAAGCAACGTAGTCGTACATCGGACGGAAGAAATTTAAACACCACCTTCTAATTATGTCACTGATACATGACATGTCAGAAAAGTGTGTTAAGTCAGAGTTGGACTTGTTCACTGTCCCTTTGACACAAACGACAATAGAAAAAAGCATATATGTAGAAGTGCCACCGATTTCAGCAATATCTGACGCTGCACCTTTGGAGTTTTTCATTGCGGGGAATGGTGAAGACTATATTGATCTGAACAATACACTATTGTACATACGACTCAAAATCACATAAGCAGATGCGACAGACATCGCCGACGGCACGCCTGTTGGCTTGATAAACTATCCCGGTGCTACTATTTTTTCTCAGGTTGATGTGCCGTTGGGCGACAGACTGATCTCACAGAGTTCAAACACATATCCGTATCGCAGTATCATAGAATGTTTAATCAACTACGATCGACACACCCTAGAAACACTTTTCTCCACCGGACTCTTTTATAAGGACACAGCCGGACATATGGATGATACGGACCCCGAGGGCGATAATAATGAACTGACAAAGAGAGCAGCGTTTACAAACGCCAGTAAGGTGTTGGAGTTGCTGACACCAATCCACAGTGATATATTCTTCCAAGAAAAATTGATGTTAAATGGCATTGATACTAAAATACGATTGACTCGATCAAAGAATGAATTCAGTATAATGCGCAATGATGCCATAGCATACAAAATTCATGTATACAAAATACATTCTTACAGCATCCTTATTTGTTAAAAAAGTTTCTGTATCCCCGACCGTAAGGTTAGGTCACGCTCAGGCATTACTCGCAGCGACGGCAAAATATCCGATAGATAGAGTGCATCTAAAAAAATTTCTCCATACCGGCCGGGTACGCGTGTTTCTAACCAAGAAAATTTATTTTTAGGAACGCTACCCAAAACGGTTGTGATAGGTATGGTTGACAACGACGCATTTACGGGTGTTTACAGTAAGAACCATTTGCATTCAAACATTATGATGTAGAATTTCTAGCCATCTACGTAGATGGTCAGCAATACCCCGCTAAACCCCTTCAACCCAATTATCAGACCAGGTCGGCTGTGCGTGAGTTTTACCAGTTAGCTCTTGCCTCTGGAAGACATCTAAAAAATCGTGCTTTAGCAATCGACAGAGAAGATTTTTTGGCCGGTTACACATTCTACGCATTTAACCTCACACCCGACGAAGAATGCAATCATCATTTATCTCTAATTAAGTCTGGAAATTTAAGGTTGGAAACGCGTGTCAGACAGCCATTGCCGCATACTATCAATTTGATAGTTTACGCCATATTTGATAGCATAATTGAAGTGTCCAACCGTAGACAGGTTCTGGTGGATCACTACTGAGACGATGAATACTGTTCAACTAACTAGAGTTATGGACAAACTCTCCGCAAATACGCATTTTCTCGGTGTGTTAGCGTGTGATAAGTTACCTGAAAGACCTGTACAAAAATTACCTTCATCAGTGATAATCAACACACACAGTTCGGATCTTCCCGGCGAACATTGGCTAGCCGTCTACATAAGTGAGGACCGTGTCGGGTGTTTTTTTGACAGTTTTGGAAACAAACCAAACCACGAGCTGTTTCCACCATCCATCTATAAGTTTTTAAGAACCACGTGCACAAGACTGAAATTCTCAAAAAAACAGGTTCAAGATTTTCTGTTGACCACATGTGGTGAACACTGTGTTTTTTTCCTCTATCACATGTCAAGAGGGTTGGACTATGAAGATGTGATATCTAAATATTCTGATAAATTGTTTAAAAATGATAACATGGTTTCGTTATTTGTGAAAACATTACAACCCAGGGTGTGCGTTTCTAGCATGTTTAACTGTGTTCAACATGTACAAATGGGGAAAATGTTCATAAACAAATGTAATGTGCTGCGATGATGGAGAATAAACCAAGACAAACAAATTATACGAGTCAAAGTTTTTATTTATTAACATTTTGTCAAAATATGCAAAACATCTATGTACAGAACACATTTTCACAGTGTGATTTTGAAAAAAAAACAGAAATTACAACATATTTTACAACAGGGGTGTTTAAAAGTCTAACCATGAGGCAGCGTCCAAACTAAATGATCTAAACACGGATGTTTCAGGACTTTTTGTTGGTGTTGCGTAACCATATGACCCCGTGTTTTTAAATGAATTGATTTCATCTTTAACACGACGGTTTGGAACTGTGGAAAGGGGTATGTTTAGAGTCGCAATAGCTCTCAGGAATTCGCTCCAACCACGTGGTCTGCGTTTGACATTCACAGTCTGTGGCGCTGTAACACTTTTTACTAAATCAAATATGTGAGAACCAGGAATAACGGTACCATTTAAAATAAATTCGCCCAATTCACTCCACGAAGCCACGTCTTTCGATTTCATCATTTTATCTAAAATGTATTGAGCATTCCTCCTGTTTCTTGATGGCACGTTTTTCAACACTTCTTTACCCACATTATCTTGTTCATCATCAACAACGACAGAATGAGTTCCTGGCGAAGCTTGATCACCATCCTTGTTTAAAGGGTCTGGCAGTAAGGACAGCGTTAAAGTATTGGTTTCAATATCCCCCTGCTTAACCAAGGACAGATATCTTTGCAATAAAACTGTGTACAGCTTAGCTTTCTCACGCGGATCCAAATCATTTCTACTCAAAATACTCTTTATAGAGGCGTCCAATTCGTTTTCAACAGAGTGTCTTATAGGTACGGGTACGTTGTCGTTCTTTAATCTATCCAACTGGCGTTGGGGGACTAAAAACATTTTCTCGGCATACTCCATCAAAATTTAGTTCTGTCTCGATGCAATTAGACTACTTATAAACGGAACAGCTATGCTTAAGAGTGGGATAAGGAATCCACCCTTTTGATTAATGGCTCGTTTCTTCCTACGCACAGCAATCTTTTTATCGGCGATAAACTTTATCTCGGTTTTCCTCTTTTCCAACTTTTTATACTGTGAATTTGTAAGTGGTATGGTGCCGCGGAGAATGTTAAGAGCCACTTCGCACAGGGTCAAGATTAACTCGTTTGATGCTGTTTGCAAAGTCTCTGTGCTGGTTTAGCATTAAGTAAGAGTTTCAAAAGCGGTAAGTTTCTATGGATCCTCGCTGACATGTTGGAGCGTCAACTCTTTTTCTGGACATAAACAGCCGGATACTCTGAAAGCAGGTCTGTTCTGAGACGAAATGTATCTGGGGTTTTCGCTTTATAATCAATCAGAATATACCCGTAAGGCTTGTCAGTAGCGTTTTTAAAGCTTTCCATAAAAAACTTTGTGTTACCAGGGTACATTTGTCTGGCCAAAACACTGATCTGGTTGTTGTCTCTCGGGTTTTTAAACAACAATAGATAATTTGTGTTCAGACTGATAGTTCTGCTAGATTTCCCCTGAAAAAACAAGTTCTGAACCAAGTAAATGGTGCTAAGGTTACGGTGGTGCACATATTGCGTAAACACCTTTTCAACTTGGGTGTTGCTACTTGCATCCTTCATCACGTCGTCAATGATTAACAAATTATTTTTGGTTACCGGTAGGAGATCGTCGTCATCTAGAGCGCTGGGTATTCCTTCAATGAAATTGATGTCCCTTATCTTCAATAACTTGTCGTAAAGAGGTTGCCAACAGTCATAAATGTACACAATGTTTTCGATTTTATTAGAAATCACCTTGTCAGCATTTGCAATCAACGACTTTACAAAAAATGTTTTCCCAGAGTTTGAAGGACCACTTATTACACAAGAGAAAGGATGTTGAAGTCTGAAATCAAACCCCGTGACATCTCTCAAACCCAGATTAGACCTATCCGCATACTCCTCAGTACCCATGAGGTAGCGTCGAGAAATCAGAGAGCAGAACACGTTTGTTGTACACAACTTTAAAACGTTTAACGACTGATTTGTTTTTCAGTGTGAGTTGTTTTTTATTCCTTACAATGTTATCCGTACGCGCGGGTATGTGTCGAGAGCAGTCTCTATTCACAACATAATGGTCAACAAGGTCAGTCAAAGTGTCTAACTTGATTACCTTTGAATTTTCAGCATTGAGAGTGATTCCTTTTGCCTTCATGCTTGTTTTGCCATTACCCGTCCGATACCCGTATGTCTTTGGACCGCCCGAGCAAAATTCTGTGATGTAATCACCATTACCTATTTCATCCGTCAGATCTCCCAAATACGGTCCTAGGGGTGGTTCCCAGTCGCCCTCCTTAGAAACAAAAACAACACTGTCCGTGTCACTGTACAACAATCTATCCCCCAACTTATCCATAAGTTCGTACAATTCTAAGCGTGCGTGCGCCGTTGTGAATGCCCCGAGAAACACGTTTATGTCACGAGTTTGTCCGCATTTACCATCCGCATGACGCCACTGAATCAAAGCAACGTCCTCCGAGACAAACGAAAAGTGTGTGACATCATACTCGTCACCAAAAATGTATCGCGCAAACTGTTCGGGGTCTTTCAACATTTCCGTCACGGGCAAATTCTCCCTCATTGAGAACCGCCCCCCATAAACTGTTTAATAACAACTTGTTGATGGATCTCCGGGCTTGGTTCACGCATATTTTTTCGGGATTCAACCTAATATTCTCTTTTTCAAAGTAATCGTCAATATAGGCTCTCTTGTCAGCCTCTGTCACAGCGTGCGCCGGGTAACCTCTAGCCTCCTGTTTGTACTGCAGAAATGTTTTCACATAGTCACAAAACAAAGTGTCAGAGTTCTGTGGGAAATGCCACACTTCGTCTATCCTACTCACTACATACCCCTTTTCAATTGCTTTCATTAGCTCGATGCTAACCCAACATCCGGAAAGCGACCTTTCCTCATCGCTGTGGTAACAGGGGGTGGTCTGATTTTCCTGTTCGGCACATGTTCGACAGAGTGGAAACATTAATTTTCCATTACACTGATAGGGAAGCACGGGGTGAAGTAAGCCTCACGGCGGTTGCACTGTTGCTTTGACTAGACCATAGTAATTTTCGAGTGGTTCAAAGTCTTTGAAAATAATATGCGGGTGACCTATGGGGTAGCTTTTCCTAGCCTGGCAGTATGGGTATAAACTTGTGAAATCCAGATACCTAATTTTCTCACCCTCCTTAGTCTTGTAGTACAGCTTGTAAGCATTTGTCCTACCACCAAAGAGGCTGTCTCTAGGTCTCAATCGGGACGGTTGTACGTATGTCGCCATGAATGCTACAACGTCGGGATTGTTTTGTCTGGCGTGTTTCCACTCGCATTCCCACATGACATCAACCACCAACCCGTACACCCTTGTAAGGGTTTCCAGTTTGTCATCAAAACGCCTTCTTAAAATGCCGTATGGTATCTTTGACAACGGGTGGATGTGATTTGGGTTATAACGACATTCGTGTCCGTGATGCATACAGTCGTTAAATTCGAGAGCTATTCGGCGGCCGTATTTTTCATAATAGCCATCAACATAGTATTTGCCAACCATCATCTCACCGTGTGTCAGAGCGTGATGCACATCTACATTTCTGGTCTTCTTGACAAATTCTAACCATTCAATTGAAATGTTTGAATACGTCTTGTGCTGGTTAATGTATGCGTTGTTATGCGTCAGGGCAAGTGTGTCTTTGGGGAGAAAATGTGTCTTGTAGACGGCCATGCAACAGGACGCCAGTGTAGTGTAATTAAACGGATCAAGTCCTGTATACTGAATAAACTCATCGCGGTATTTTAAACACGCCTCCCTTAGCAGGACGACATCGTTTTTGCCGTAAGCGTACAGTTCTTTCTTGAAGTCAAAAATACCACCAGCGACTCATCAAACTCCACCCTGTCCTTATCCGACATGAACTCATAACCATAGTAGTGCTTGTCGGGATAAGCACCGCGGTAGTTATCGTTTACCCTCTTGTTAAATTTGTGTGGGAAATATCCTTTCTCAACAGTGCACAGATTTAACGCGGCGGATGTTTTAGCTAGCTGCATCGGAATGAACGAGTGGCTGTCTATGTATCGCTGTTTCAAAGACTCATCATACAGGCAAATCAGTCTACACCCTATCATGGTGATTTTCGGAGTAATCCCGACTTTGGAAAAATGTTCCAAGAGAATAAAATTGTCGAACCCTGCAGCGTTGTGTGCCAGCCACATGTACCCCACATACTTGGGACTTCTAAACTTCTTCAAAAGTTTTTCAACACAATCATCCCCTTCAGCTGTAAACACATAACCCTTAAATGTGATTGCACAGACAAAGTTGGCGCTATGTTTACCATTCTCAAACCGAGTCTCAAAGTCAAAGAAAATGTACTTCTTGTCTATTTCTTTCAATGTGACGGGTTGTATGTAGCATTCGTGTTCAGCGTCTGGTGACAAATCCTCGTTGCAATGAACACAACGCCCCGTAACACATTTGTGAGTCTTTGGTTTTTTCACACTAACATGGTAGCGTCTGTTACATTTCTTACAATACTTTATAACATCACACGGTGCTACAGCCACACCCGCATCACCCGTGGAAGCAGGCTGCTTGTGTTTCTCAAAACAAAACTCGGATTTGCAGTACCTTGAACAATCAGTACAATATTTCGACTTCCTCAGTTTCTTGTAACATTTAGAGTCATTGCACACGTCACAACTGAACTTACAACTATGGTCTCTGCGATTACTAAACCCTCCATAGCAAAACTGACAAACATATGTTTCGCCTAGGAAAGGCTTAAGATTTTTTATCATATAATAATGGTTGTCATGGAGGTATAGAAACACTGTCTTGTTGTGTGGTGTGTCGCTTGTTTGGTACTTCTGCAACATGCTTGTACCGGACCTATAGAATACAACAATCTTGATTCCTAAGGCACGCTCAAACTTTGAAACATCTTTAAACCCTATTTTCTGTTGAACTGTGAAACCGACGTTAGTATGTATGTCTGTCGCGATCTTCTCTAACATGTTGGGGGTTGTTTGCGGATTCAAATAATGCGCAAGACAGATTGTGAAACATAAGTTGTTTGAAATATTGTAAGGACAAAACAAATTCATTCTGTTCTTACTAATCACTTCATTATGAGCCAGGTCACACAACTTTCTATACGCGCCACCGTTCTTACCCCGTGTTATAGAGACTACTAGTTCCAAACGATCATCAACCATGATTTGCGTGTTACTCTGTAAAACTCTTTCAATAGCGTCTAAGAAACGCTCAACACCGTAACCGCTTTCCGGAGACAACATCACGTTTACATCCGACGCTAGGCTAGGCCCTCTCAATGTAATATTGAAAACACCGTTTTCACCAGCTAAGAGTTTAGAAAACTCTACTATGTCACCCAGTGTATCGTGTAGAGACACTGTGTATGCAGCCATGTCTGTATCGGACATCCCCCTGAAATTTAGCAACCTGTGTAAAACCAGACTATTAAATTGAGGCCTCGCCACCACCGTATAATCACCAACAATACCACCCTCTCTCACCAATCTATCTATATCATCGTCGCTTAAACCACGGTTAGATGATGTGTCGGTGTGACCAGCACTGTTCTGGAGAGATTGTAATGTGATATTGAGAGTATCGACATCATCAGGCGTATGGCAAATGGAAACATCAGTCAAGAGACTGTTTGTATTTGTATCTGACTCTCGGACGCTACCCTCTGCAGTTAACAAGGTGTTAATGTTATGCAGGACATTGTTGAACTCTGCAATAGCTTGCCGGTTTTCACCATCTGCGCTTCCAAACCTTCTACGCTTGGTTGGCGGTGTCATTCTCTGAGTGTTAGTTGTGTCCTACTTTCTGACTCTCGACAATTTTTAAACTTTTAGTTATTTAATGAAATTAATTGTGTCTGACAAAAATTATTTCATAAAAGAAAATAAAACACTCTAACATTCACACATATATTTACACTATTTGTTTAAAAGAGATTACAAACATTAGCTACGAGAAATGTTTGAAAGACGAACTAACACATCAGACAAGGCCCTCCAATCCACTTTACACAATGTAAAAACGTCCTGGATAACTTTCGTCTGATTGTTCAGCGTTCTAGTCAATTCCTCATATCTACGTTCCCATTTATCATTAATATTAATCAACATCTGTATAACATCATTTACCCCGACAACACCCCCCGCTAATTTTTCAACAACCTTACAGTGTCTCTGAAAAACACATGCTTGACTGTCAAATCGCTCCGATAACTGTCGGAGTTCGCAAATAAGCGTGTTACAGTCCTCAATTATTGACAAACACATGCAACCATACCTCCGCGGTAGACATTGATCATTATGTTCTTGATTGCCGCATATGCCGTCTTTGAGATCATCCGTAACGTCTTGAAAGTTATCTCGCGATGGAGTTTCCATAGACACCACGTCAGTAGGTGCTCCTATATCTGAGTTTGAGGTCGTTTCCTGATCTCCGGGGTCAGCGTCGTCCCAATCTTTAATTTGTGTGTCCGTCCAGTCTCCGGTGTAATCCAAAATTGTGTCTGCTGTTTGAATTGACGGTTCTTCTGCTTCAGACAAGTGTTGATCTCCTAGTGCCACATCAGCTGTCGTGTAAAGGTCTGCAATTTGGTGTAATAAATATTATTGTTAGTTGTGTTAACGATCTGTATTTTTTTCATTTTTCAAACAGTTTTGTCATCAAAATGGTTAAGATTGACAGTGATTAGATTTGTTCTTACCTATCACACTATCTCCCCACGATTTCGGACGTTTTGCCGAAACACAGGCCTCCGCATGTGTGGTGTTGTCCTCGCAGCCTTTACGTTTAGAGCTCACCCTGTGTGCTCTACCGCCGACAAACGTAGGGCTTTCCAACAAACGGTCTGGATAGTTTCTTGTCCCCCTCCGCTGCGGCGACTCGAACCCCGGCGGTGTGACTGGGGCAATGGATCGGACCAAATTTTGCAAAGCCGCTAAAAACAAAAAAAACGTATTCAGCAGTGTCATTACAGTTTATCGCTGAAAATGACTAATCTTGAAAAAATGTAGTGAACTGTAGCTATATGTAGGCCTAATGTTCTTACCGATAAGTTGCTCAGACGTGCTATGACCACGCGATGCAGACGTCATAAGAATTTCGCCTGACACTAAAAAAGGGTATAATAACAATATTTATTTAATGGAAATGATAACCGTGGTCAAACTTTTATTTTTTTCATAGAAACAAATAAGTATGTTAATTTATAGACACTAACCAAGCTGCGAGAGTCCTTGAATCTCGCTGATGGCTTCGATGCACTTGTGTTCTGCAGCACCTAGACCAAATAAATACCTGTTAAACGAAACAAATCAAACAATATCACTCAAGAAAACATTGTAACACAACATGCGTAAAATCTAGATAAAAGCAAAATTCTGTAAGTACAAATAATCCAACTTACTCAGAGTAAAGGAGTCCATCGTAGTCTTTTCAGGAGTTTCTTCGACACCCGTTTGGCTCGATAAAACGAAAACATTGGCCTCCACAGATTCACGACCGACTTCATACTACCCCGCATACTCCCCAGACCTTGTGTGAAAAAAAGTTTTGCTTGATGTCACTGTAAACGTCTCCCCAAACCTCTTCTGGAAAAAGTTTTACTTTGATGTCACAGTGCCTGTCCAAAGCACCACACCATTTGAACAGCCTGTCTATTTTCTTGAAACATCGTGTAAAGCAGGTATGTCTTTCCGAAGAAACATAACTTTAAGGTCACGTATAATCCTCTCAACAACCCCCTCTCAACACCCTCTCAACATCCACTCACGCCTCGTGAAAGGCGTGTGATCTTCACACGTCTTCATGATTGTGTATTCGCCACCACACATGTAAATGTAATCATCAGGATCCTTTTTAAGACGATTAGCAAACACATGGTAGCTTTTTGCGGTGTCACACTGCCCCACACAGCTTTGTAGACGCTGTCCAAACCAGGGACCTCAAGGTCTCTCCAAACTTTGTTTTCTAAACAAACACCAGTCTTTAGCAGTTAATGAAACGCGCAACACGACCTCTGTAAACGACTCCCCAGACCACATCTGAAAAAAGTTTTACTTTGATGTCACAGTATCTGTCCAAAAGCATCGCAGCATCTGAACAGTATGTTTTACTTTGATGTCACAGTGCCCGTCCAAAGCATCACCATTTGAACAGACTGTCTATCTTCTTGAATACATCATGTAGAGCAGGCATGTCTTTCCAAAGAAATACGACTTTTAGGTCACGCATAAGCCTCTCAACATCTGTATCTTCACACGCCTTCTTGATTGAGTATTCGCCACTACACATGTAAACGTAATCATCAGGATCCTTTTCAAGATGATTAGCAAACACGCAGTAGCTTTTTTGCGGTGTCACACTGTTCCACGCAGCATTGTAGACGCTGTCCAAACCAGGGACCTCAAGGTCTCTCCAAACTTTGTTTCTAAACAAACTCCAGTCTTTAGCAGGGAACGTGCAACACGTCCTCTGTAAACGTCTCCCCAGATTCGATGGTATAGTTTCACACAACGAGCAACTTTGTCAAAAACATACCCGCCAACATGACCATCAGACAACAGCCATTCGTATTCCAGAGCTTCCTTCTCATTTAGAAGAAACCCGATCAAACCCACGGAATTCTTCTTTTTTGGTGCAAAAGTCATTTTGTTGACCGCAACAGTGTCGGAAATAGTAGTGAGTGGTACCCTCTTTACACTCTTTGTCACTGCGGATGCAGACATTTTTTAAACAGCTAATTCGATAGACTTGGTCGCGCAATGAAAACGCACAGAATACCATCCCCCGGTCAAACGCAATTTATAAACGCCAGGACAGGTCAACACATGTCGCAAACATGTCCGGGGGCAACACACAACCTACAATCACGCCTTTTTTCTTTTGTAATAAAATCCTAAGATAAATTTAAACCATGACACACACTCGCAAATATAGATAGACAGCAAACAGCTCCCCCACCGTCAAACCAACCTCTCAATCAAAACGACCTGTCACTCATAACGTAATGTCAATCAAACCACCCTGTCAATCAAATCGACCTGTCAATCAATCAGGCTGACAAGGAGGGGGTCATTAATCATTTTGACAGAAAGTGCAGGATATATACTACTAACGTGTCTCTCCAATTGCGCCTGTGTCTCTTGTCATGGCTCTCCTCCTCCCACAGGTTCACTCTCTGATATGACTCCCTGATGGACACTGCTGTGTCATTGAGGAGATCAAACAATGGGGGACTGCAATGCCAGCAGTGCAGAGAAGCCTCTGTACTGCCCCTGCATGTTTGAAACCCCACCTGTGGCATTTCCAATGCACAGGCTTGTGTCGAGTTTCAGATGCCCAAGGACCTCTGTTAGCAACTTGACAAAGGACTGTCCAGTGGACACTGTACCACTGCGACAAACCGCTCATTAACAACGTCAGTCACATACCTCAAAATGACTGAGCATTGGTCTTGCGCTGTTATGTCCTGAGTTGTATCCAGCTGGACAGAAAACATTCCAGCTTTCTGTAGAAACAGTAGAGTGATGAGGGAACCTCTGCCTCTTGATCCTGTTGACACATGCAATTTTTTGCTCTTCTTAATCATAGTACTGAGATGCTCTTTCAAGCACAGGTCATATTTTCCCAATAAAATGATCAGCTCCAAAAAATTTCCATGGTCGATGCTATCATCGTCCAGGGTATACGTAGCCTCATTCTCCTCTCTGTAGCTTAGGCCCCTCTTCCCTATAACTTTTACGATGTCCACTATCCATTCCAAAACCTGACGCCTCTTCTTGGCCCACTGTCAGCTGTCTGCCCCCCAGCAGGTTGTTGATGTCAGCTTTTGAGCAGTTTAAAAAATAAGCTTTGGCACAATTTCTGTGTGCCATGCTTTTTTCATGCTCTTCTGTTCTCTGGTGCACATGTCTCCAGTCTGACATTCCAGTCACAAAAATGCTGGAGTCAGTTGCCTTGCTGAAGGCCAGGCATACAAAGCAAAACAAAGCGTGACGTTCATTACAATACGTCAGTCACTTCCTACTTGTGCCACCTCTACTGGTGAACACCTCCTTTACCACAGGGTTTTTAGCATCTTGTCTGGGGTGATGATTTAAAAACACCTGCATCATAGCAGGCTCAGGACGGGCAAAGTAGTCTATAGCCTGTTCCTCTCTGTCTCTCTCCTCCACTGCTAACTCAACAACCTGGCTTGACTAGACATAAGGAGAGAGAGATGATTACAATTAATTGGTTGAGGTATTAAAGGCACACTTAGTAACTTTTTTGAGTATCGATTTTGGTTACATAGTCCTATATTCTTGAAGAGTAGGACTTCTAGATGGACAATGTGCTCTTTTAATTGCTATTATTGCACCATACCCAAAATACAAGCCTGTTTTGCTCTAATGTTTACAAACAATACAAATGTAAACAAACTTTTTATGGCTTTAAAGTACATCTAAATCTCATTTTTAGGTAAAAGCTAAAAGATACTTTTAAGATGTAAAAAAGGGAAAAAAAGTTTGTTTATGTTTGAAGGGCCATAAAAAAAAGTTATTCAGTGCACCTTTAAAATGATTATACATTCAGGGGGGTATTCCAGAAAGCGGGTTTAGTGAAAACTCTGAGTTTGTTAACCCTGAGATGAGGAAAACTCTGGGTTTTCTGTTCCAGAAAGGCAGGTAACTCAAACTCTGGGTCAGTTAAAATGGTAACTGACTCTGTGAACCTAACCTGCTTGCTGGCAGGTTTTCTTTAACAAACCCTGAGTTTCTCCCTATCTCCACCCTCCTGATGAGCCTGAAGCAGCTGTCGGACGTGGGGTGTCCTTTCCTCGTTAACCCGATCGATGTTGAAGCCAAATTAATTCGCATAGCCTTATGTCAGGAGAGGATTTTGAGACCCTGATGTGCTATCATTCCCTGATGACTACCTAATCGAATGTTACCGTTTTTCATCACACTCTATCATTTATCTGAACAACATCCTTCGGCCTTACATCTCTAATATTACACACCGTGGACTTGCTCTCAGATCAGAGCAAATTCTTTGTGTTGCTCTTTGTTTTTTTGCCAATGGGAGTTTCCTTTATAACATTGGTGACACAGAACATATCGGGAAAGCAACGGTTTGTAGAGCTGTAAGAAAAGTGTCCCTTGCACTTAAACGCCTACTGCACATTTTAGAAGTGTTCCCTGGGCACAAACCTCCAAGGACCATCAAAGAGGAATTCCACAGGATTGCAAGTGACTGATGTAGAAATCATTCAGTTGAAGTTAATGATGATATTTTAAATCATATTCTGTTCATGACATTCTGCTGCGACCTCATACTGGGATCAGTAATTAGTTTTTATGTTGCAGGGTTTCCTAATGTGATAGGCTGCATCGATGGCACACATATCGCTATCACTGCTCCTTCAGTTAATGAAGCAGACTATGTGAATAGGAAGTCTTTCCACAGCATCAATGTGCCGGTACATCGACTACTGTCTTACAATAACAAAGACTATACATCACAATAGACCGCAGCTATCTCTCATCCTCTGCATTGTCAAGATCATATGTGATGCAGCACACTCGATCACAAATGTTGAAGCCAAGTGGCCAGGCTCTGTGCGTGAGTCACGAATGTATCGTGAGTGTACCCTGAGCAACAGATTTGCACATGGTAAGTAAAACTTTGTACAAATATCATTCCCTTGTCTCCCTCTTGTAACACCCTCAAAATGTATCCACTATATAATTACAGGAGAGTTTGACCCCTTACCCTGACCCTGAGCTGGGCCCCCAACAGCGTTTCAGTGTGGCCCACTGCAGGACTAGAGCCCAGGTTGAGATGACAATAGGCGTGCTCAAAGCCCGGTTCCAGTGCCTGCGTAAACTCAGGGTAACTCCAGAGAAGGCATGTGACATTATTGTGGCATGTGCTGTTCTCCATAATATTGCCACAGTTATAGGAGAGCAACACCCTGCCGTACAAATGAATGACCCTGAGGAAGACCATCCCATCCACCTTGCAGATGTCCCGGATGGAAGAGCTGTTCGAGACATAATTTGCCGGAATCATTTCACAGATTAAGCTACCACCACCCACAGGAGTCAAATAAAGACAAATCATTCACATTTCATTTGGTCTTCTTTATTTCCTACAAATACAAATGCAACAATTAGTATTTTTATATTGTTCCAACAATTAATATAATTCACCTGTGACCACACACCCACCTCTAACTGGCATTCCAGTAATTCAATTTCAAGATCTGCCTTTTTAATCTGCCGCTTCAAGTACACCATGTCTAGGTCAGTTTTTGCCATTTTCTTGAGGAGATGCATTTTGTACAGGTCCTTTACTGGTAACTGGGAAAACATAAGGATGACATTACATTCTACAGTTCTACATGCAGAATTAACCTGGCATTTACTGAACGTCTCACTGTATTAATCTGTGCTGTGGAGGTTGATGGACCCTCCTCCTGATAATGCCCAGTCATGCTCTGTTAAAAAGGAGTTGTTTTTCCATTCATTATTTATTCTCATCACTTCAATGTACATTTCAAACTAAAAATTTCACACAAGAATCCAAAAATATTTAAATGGGGAGAGAACTATCAGCAGCTACCATACATAATATTAAGATGTATACCTCTGTAGGCCTTTCTGAATCCCTCTCTGTGGCAGCAGACAATGTGTCTTCATCATCCTGTGAAGAGCATTCTGTTTCAGTATACATTAAACTACTATATTTGATAAAATCTCTGGAGTATTGAGTACTTACAACTGCAAGGGGTTCTGTTGTGGCAGGAGGCTCAACAAGGCCAATGACACCAGCAGTGACTGTTGGGAGAAATGAAAAACCCAAAAAAAGGAATTTATATATATATATATATATATATATATATATATATATATATATATATATATAGAGAGAGAGAGAGAGAGAGAGAGAGAGAGCGAGATAGCTAGATAGATAGAATACACACACACACACACACACACACACACACACACACACACACACTAACATCTTATGTAGGTGTAACCGGGCTCAGCTCTAGTGTGCTACAGTAGATACTGGGTGGTACAGATACACAAATCAGTAACCCTATAGACCAGCACATCAGAAGGATCAGGTTCACTCACAGGAGGAGAGGGCATCTAGCACTAAGCTTTAAGTAGCAAGAGTAAGGAAGACTCATGGACAGGTAAGTTGCAAATGATGAATTTGTATTGATTTGGAAAAATAAAATAACATACAAAAACACCAATGTACCGTTCTCCCTTTGAACAGAATCACTAAGTGCTTAACACAACCACCTAAGTAAACCTTCGGTGTTGGTTGCCTAGTTTTAGGTTTTTTAGAGTGTAAACTCACCCTGTAATGATTTTTAATCTAACTTAAGAGCTTTTAACTTCTGCAGAATCACTGTTGTCTTCCCCTTTTTTTTATATTGCGTTAAAATACCTTTTGAACCTTAATTTTAACCCAACAATTCTTACCAGTGTATATCAACACCTTTTAACCTTTTTTTAGAATGCACCTTTAAAACACAGTATGAAACACCAGTGTCCAGTACCCTTTTAAACAGTATGAGTTATCAGGTAACTCTGTAAAACAGTGTCAGTTACCAGGTAATGGAAATTAACTTCAACAACAAAAGAACAATAACTTCAATAATCAGCAATAAACAGTGTCCCCTTTTTTCCCAGTCCAGAGAAAGGAGTGAAATGTTCAATTTATGAGATGTATCCCTCAGTGTTCTTGTACTGATCAGTCCTACCGCATTTCAGATGAACACACAGCTCAGATCCTCCAGGATTGTTCATCAGTTAGCTTGGCTCGCCACAACTGCTGAACTCTACAGTACCACCATCGTTGTAGCACCCGAGAACAACAGAAGAGATCCACTCTGCTCCAAAATCTTGACACGGGGGAAGGGAAAAGAAAAGACCCGGCCTGCATAGGCCAAAACAGGGCTAAATATTCACTCTCTATGCTTCACATATAATAGTGATCATAACCTGCCTAAATTATTTATTTATGTAATAAATTTCTTAATGTGTCTTATTACTCTTCCCTAAATCAGCCAACATATGGCTAGTAGCTGGGAATAACCGTAAGGATATTTCCTTTTGAATAACATCACCATGTAAATTAGTTGCTCCGACCACCGATCTGTCTTTTCTCTGCTATTTTCACTGTACCGCAAGCGCACCGCACTTGCCAACTACACACAGGCGAAATGTCAATTTAGAACACAAGTTTCACATTCGCCATGATCAGGAACATAGAGCAACAATTAAACAATTTAACTTGATCGTTTTGACCGTTATCACTGTCTTATCACTCACTATCACGCGGAGGTCGTGCGCTGTGTGAGGGAAAAAAATAAGATATTCTGTCGCTTCTAACTTTCTCTCTGAGTAATCATTTCACATGTAAATATAGCCGAAATCACAGCACAGCTGTTGTCTTTAAATTACGTGTATGATGATTTTGTCAGACGATGTCACGGTTATAAAATCTGAATTTTAGCAGTGCAGACCAGCAGCTTGGAAATGGCTTGGAAGTGACTGCTGGTTAACATGTAGTCTTAATGGGCCGCGTTTCAGTCACTATTCCATCCTCGTCCCATTGTCTGACAACAATAATTGTGAAAAATGTGTAAATGAGAACAGCTTCATTGGGAATTCAGCTGTATTAAAATACAGTATATGTGACCACAGAGAGTAGGAGAGAAGCAACCAGATGTAAAGAGCTGACACCATCTGACACTAGGCAGAATGCAAATACGATGTGATGATGCCACAAATATGTTAATTTGCGCATGACTTCATCTAGCGACATGTAGCAACTTTTCGAGCAGGCTTTAGATACTTTCCATTGAAAGTGACTCTTCGTAGTCACCAGTTCTTTTGAGTCTGAACGAACCGTTGTACTGAGAACTTGTCAACAGTCAGGGTTGGGAGTGTTACTTTTAATATGTATTCCACTACAGATTACAGAATACTTGCCCTAAAATGTAATTTGTAACGTATTCCATTAGATTACTCAAGGTAAGTAACGTAATCTAAATACTTTTCTAAATACCAACTAAGGTTCTGAACTGTTATTTTTAGAACGTTCAGGCTGTGTTCACACGTAGCGTCTTTTTTGATGAAAAACGCTGGCCACAGCATTTTTCAATAAATAAAAAAAACGCTGGCAGCGTTTGTTCCAAAAAGCAGTTGAGAGTGTCTTTTGTTGTGATAACAACAGTAGCATGTACATTGTTAGCGATCTAGCTGGCTATACATTGTTGCAGAGCTAACGTTAGCTAACAGGCTAGTTTTGCTAATGACAAGCAGTAAACACAAACACTTTCCAGAAACTCCTAGGATCCATCCAATTTGACTCCAAATGGCATCTTTATGATGAATGTTATGATACAGTTTAACTGTCATGTTGTACAGTTCACTGTGCTCAGAAACTAGCACAATTAACTTCTTCACCGCTACCTTCTCCATTTTTGGTGGTTGTTATGTGAAGCGACAGGTGTCACTATTCTGCTTGTGATTGGTCAGCTGTCGAAAAAGCGCTTGACGTGGTAGGGTGTTTTTTTCCGATATGTTGAACTTTTTTCAACTGAAAAAAACGCCCTGAGCTGCAGAAAAAAACACTGGAGACAGCGTTAAAAAAAAAAAAAAAAAAAAAACGCTCAGGAAGATCTTATGTAAAACAGACACTGACAGCTTCAAAAAAGACGCTACGTGTGAACACAGCCTCACTTAGCATTGTTGCGGCTAACATTTTGGCACTCCTGTGTTAAGTCTATGGGCATTTCATCGCAGCTTCTTCAGAATTGTAAATGTTAATTTAAAAACCGTACATTACACGAAAACATGAATTAGAAAAGGCACGAGCCATCCTAAATACACTGCGAGTGAGAAAGGAGTAGCTTAACAATTTAATGTATTGTAATTTAACCACTCACAACGGACCCCGAGAGCTCATTTTAACAGTTTTATTGTATAACACTTGGGCCGTTATTCAATTGGCTATGACCCACGCCAAGAACCGTTGCTCACCGCACAACAAGAACCCGGAACAGAGAGGGAGAGACATCTTTTAGTACAACTCTTTATAACATGAGGGGGTCCCCGGCCCCCGCTGCTCCGCCAAACCCCCGCAGCACATGACTACACAACATTCCATGCGCTGCAGCTATTGGCAGAGAGCAGGGTAATGGGCAACTGGACCATGCAAACCCAACCCCAACAACACACAGGTCATTACAGTATAATATGCGTAGTATAAAATTATTGGAGTAATCGCAGTTTTGAACATATGAAATTTCACTTGTTTTGTCACTGTATCTACTTGTTAGCTAGTTAGCTTTAATACTATACCTACTAGCCTACTAGCTAGCTGAATAGCTAATCCAGTGCAGCCAAACTATGTAAAATAGCTAGCTAGCGATCAATATTAGCTTAAATAATGAAAAAGAGAACTTACTTCAAGATGCTTCTTCAGGTTAGAGGTTGACTCTTTTGAAGCGGATAGCAGTTTGGTTGCTGGCAAACACAGCTTGCATTGTACTGTTATGTTGCAACCTTTGCCAAATTTGAAAGTAAAATGGTCCCGGTATTTCCATGACATAAACGTGTTGCGCTGATTGCTTTCTGTCTCACTCTCCATTCTTCTGTTTTGTGAGTCAGGCAGGCTGTGCGCTTTTTTTTTTTTCGTGAGGGGCATATAGGAGATACACCCCGGAGTTGCCTGTCATTGGATAGATTTTCCAAATGAATAAACATTAAATGAAAAAAAAAGAAATTAAATGAAAAAAATCAAATGCAATCCCTTCAGAAATCTATTTTTTTAAATGTAACTGTAATTTGATTACCATGAATTTAAATGGTAACTGTAACGGAATACAGTTACTCATATTTTGTATTTTAAATACGTAATGCCGTTATATGTATTCTGTTACTCCCCAACCCTGTCAACAGTACATCAGGTCATTCAGTACACAGTGGGGGCGTTTCGAGTCTTCCAGAGTCAGCCACATGCTGTAGTCCCCATGATCAGCATAGTCACTGAGCCACTGTGCCGAGATGGCCAGTGGGAGGTGCTTGGAGTGTTTTAGCATTTCAGCCATTGGCTAGTTGTCGTCATGAACGTACTGCTGATACAGTTTTGTGATAGGCTGCTTCATGGACAGACCGCATAACTAATATCCACTGGAGGGAGAGTTACAGCTGCTATGCCAGCTAATCAGCACGCATGTTTGCAAAGAGTAGGGAACGAATCTTTTAGACCAGCGATTTAGTACACTCAGTACACCTCAAAGATTCGTTCAAAAAGATTTGTTCGTTCATGTACTGCACATCACTAATTCACAGTAAGTAAAGAACAGAAAAAACCTGGCACTGCTGGCATTAAACAGACTCTTGAATCCCTCAGTAAACACTCTTTTGTCCATAATTTGCTCTCTGAATAAACCAGCTGGATTTCTTTTTTCCAAAAAAAAAATGTTTCTGCTTCCCTTGAGTGGTGACTGGAAAAGTAACACCAAATTTCCCACGATTAAGAAATAACACAGAAATAAGCTTTGCAAAAGTTTAGTCAAAACAAACTTGTTCTTAATTAAATTCTTCTGTCCTTGGGAAGGTAGCCTGAGACTCAGGGGATAAAAGAAATGTTTAATTTACAACTGCCTTCATCTCTAGGGTTTTGCATTTGGCTCAATATCTCTGTCCACAGCTTACCACTAGCAGAGGCTGAAATGAGAAAGGTTCTGATTGCTCTGGTCCCCAATCAAACACAATACATTAATTTCTATCCTAATCCATCAGTCCTTAGGCCTTATGGTCAGTTCTAAAAGGTCACTTACTATAGATAGATGTCCAGAAAACATGTGTATCAGTTTGGAAAGGGTCAGCTCATTTTGGTTTGGCTTGCTGTGACAGAAACGAGAGGGTTCAGCATTAGAGCATTGCTTCCTTGTCACAGCACAACCCTTCTGAGCCATGGTCCAATCATATTTTCTGCCTTTCCCCACCATTTTCCAGAGGTGGTATTTGATTGATAGACAAAGGACCAATCAAGCATCATACTGAAAATTTTAGTAAGGAAGGCCACACAATAACAGCGTGACCCTCTCCAAGAATCTACTGCCACGTGCTGGCCGTGGAGTGTGCTGTGTGTACCCTTGATTTGCATATAGGTGTGACCCATGCCCTCTAAGGACAGGGAAAGGAGAAATGCTTACAACAGTCATATCCTACTTGAAATCAAACCACCAACATTTGGGTTATGAGCCCTGCTCCTTACCGCTACACCACACTGCTGCTCTGCTATTTGTTATTACACCTCACTGCTACCCTGTGTTGTAAGCTGACAAACATTTCTTTTTGTACTTCTGATGTGACACTGTGTTTTTCCATATGCAAATGCAGGGTATAGCCGATGAAAATAGGCCTCACTTTTTAAAGGGAGAGCAAGGGAGATTGATTTGTTTTAAATATAACTTTTCAGTACATTAAAAGCACCTAGTTGTAAGGCCACACAATTCCAGATAGAGATTTATGAAGGCTATTTACTGTTACTTAACACAAGAAACTGAAACAAGTGTGATGGCTTGGAGCATCAACACTGAAATAAGGCAAGAATGGTGACTTGGTAGACTGCCTGCCACTGCCATCCTAAAGGACACAAGCACACTTGTTTACTGTCCCCCAAGTTTTTCTGCACCAAAAAAGCCACAGCTACTAAAACATACAATCTGTAATATATAGTATATAGTTTATATTTAAAAGTAGCAATATGAAATAATGTCAACATAAACACATGGTGTGCCAGCTGTGTTGACAAACTCTACTTATCTTTTTTCATTCCAGATTTACCCTCCCATATTTATGACCTGTTCAATTACATATTCAATTATATATGAAGGCTAAATATCCCATCCGAAAATATACATTGAACCCAAAATTAAATATGTAAGGCATGTCAAACACATACTTTGCATACATATTCATGGATGTACACTTTGTTTGTTTGAAACATTTCAGTATTGCCACATTTTAAACAGTAACATTTGCTACTGTCTATCAGACTCGATTGTCTTGAAAGTACATTGTACAACTCTGTTTTTTTGTTTTCTCTCAAATTCTATCTGCCCAGCGCCGGCCAGAAGCAGATGGGCTCCCCCTCTGAGCCGGGTTCTGCTCAAGGTTTCTTCCTGTTAACTAGGGAGTTTTTCCTTGCCATTGTTGCCTCAGGCTTGCTCTCACGGGGGTCTCAGGCCTGGGAACAATGTAAAGCTGCTTTGTGACAACTTGTGTTGTAAAAAGCGCTATACAAATAAAATTGAATTGAATTGAATTGAAACATCAACATTTACAAAATATGGTAACGGTTTCATACATTTAGTAATTGTGAGGTTCGTGGAAATGAGTTGTGGCTGAGGGGACAGCAGGGACTGTTTCGGACAGTGAGAGTGGAAACCCAAGGTGTTCTGGGGGTTGAAAGCGGGGCTAGGCAAGCTAGTTTTAGCCTGCCATTGTAGTGTTACACAATCTGTGGAGAAAAGGTAAACATTTGCATGTAAAATAAGAAAAACCTCAAGTCTGTTGTCAGAAGATGTTAAATTATGTACATGTGGCCCTCACCCAACTTTTACACTCAAGAAGAATGAAATATACACCTCACTGATATATTTTTATTGCATATGGCTTGAGCTGTTGTCTGTGGGTATTAACATAATGGTATAAAATATGGTAGCATGTTCATTTTCAGATTTATCATTGTGTGTTTATTTTCAGCCAGGGCCATCCCACAGCACCTGCGCAGCTCTTCTGAGGGTCTCTCACCAATATTACTGACAGTATTTACAATAAAATACTTTCCTGGGAATTCCTGGGAAAATGTGATTAAACACTCATAGCCAAACAGCAGTAATTTTTAAGTAAAACCTCTATTAAGAGTGCTTCTGAAAATAAACCATGGTGTTGTAAACTGTTATCTATCTTAGATGTAGTTTATAAAAGTGAAATTTACACATTGCAAGAATGTGCAGAATGTTACAATCACATCACTGAACCTCAGTTGTTACAATAACAGAGCAATGTACAGAATCATGCTCCTACTAAAACCTAATGGCTTACAAGTATACATGTAATTAACACATGAGGTAGACAAGTGTCCCTGAACAGTAGGTGCAAATCGCCAGTCATGAACAGAACAAGGCAAAGCAGTCTCACAGTGCAAAAGTAACATTCATAACCAGCCTAGGTTTCATGCTAGTTTTAATTAATAAGTTTATAATTTGAGCTTATGCTGGTCTTAAAGGTTTTACTGTACTTTGAGCCCTTCATGTCAGGCCAAAAGGGGGGTTTGGGGGATTATTATGTCCTGTTCATCTAGTGATCTGCTTAAATAGGTTCTAAACATCTTAATAGTGTATCGGTACTCTACAGTCTGCTGTAATATATCTGTTATTCCAGTTATTACACTGGTATTTCCCTCTGTGTTGCTTGAGCCAGCCTGCTTTTCTGTTACATACAACGTGTCAGTCAGACACATGGAGGATTCAGGACCTTCTACTCAAGGTGCCCTTGCTTTGGGAGGGCCCTGGCAGTGTGGCTGCTATGTCCTTGCTGTTCAGTGGCTCTCAAATATGTAAGCTTTGCTCTAGCAGGTCTGAGGAGCTGGCTTCAGGCGGCTGGGGAGTACCCCGCCGCTCATTCCTTCCACACCATGGCCCTTGCCGGACCCGGTCTCCTGGAGCAGGTCCAGGAACAGCTGTGATTTCAGGAAGCGCCAGTAGGAATCCTTCTCCATCAGCAGAAAGGTCTTCCTCTGGGCCTCCTCAAAGCAGGAAGTGCTGATGTCTGCCAAGTTCCTCCAGATTGCTGCCCTCGTTGCAGCATCCAAGTTGACCTTGAGGCCGCAAGGAAAGGAATGAGAAATTCCAAATTTTCACTCATGCTGAACAGCTCATTGTAATTCTTTTTTCATCCAACCTATATAAATAATCAGCTATTTTATGTTTTGAATTGAAAGCAAAAGTCTAAATGATGTGCCCATTAGGACTGTGATTGACCTCTATGGTGCAACACGGTCATTTCTAGCAATTTGTCTTGAATCATACATTAGCAGTAAGTGGTCAGGTGAATGGGCATTGTGAATAACACGTCTGTGGTGAGGTGGTGCTGTACCTGTTTTGGCGATTCCTTGTCAATGTATTCTTGGTAAATCTCTCTGGCCTTGGTGGCTAGCTTTTTCCGGGAGGTCATTTTCTGGTAGTCCTCACAAGCCTCCCAGAACTGCATGTTCTCCTGGCTGAACTCAGACTTCAGGAAGCTCGTGAAAGCTGCCAGGCCAGCTGAAAGATGAAGTGAATATCAGCCTGCTGGAAACACAAGGCTTTCTAATAGCAGGTTCTACTCAAATGCACACCAGGATGACTCGCAGTGTCTTGGGCATCTTGAATTTTTGTTATTCCGCAGTCACCTAACATACAAAATGCAGTGGACATCGCACAGGGAGTAATGAAGCACCTCTGCTTCCCCCCCATTCCAAGTTGGCGGTTAGGAAAGCAGGACTCGCTGGAAAGGAAGAGCACTGATGACACAAGGGACCCTCTCTCTTCATAGTGTTTGGAAGGAGAGTAACTGCTGGGATTACGGCAGGGAGCCATGGAATGTGCCGGGCTTTCTTGGAAGGTCATGGGGGGGGATGAGGTCATTGCACCCACACAGCAACCCCACACAGTCAATGCCTGAAGCTTCCAGAGTAATCCTGTGGCCTGCTTGCTCTGGAGCCACCCAGGGGCTGCCTGCGGACACGTCCCACACGTCTCGGCCCTGAGAGTGCATTGCCAAAGGGTGGGGGGGAGGATCCTTAAACTGAAACCCTTATACTGACCAAAGAATGTGTTCAAAGAATAGCATTAGAATCCACCTTATTCCTAGCTCCCATGATACCTTGCTTGAATTATGGGCACGACTTCCGCTTTGTTACACCACTGAACCAGAACCAGTGTTTGTGAGCGATAGCAAAATAACAAATCGTAGGGATGCACCGATTGTGAAATTCTGGGCCGATACCGATGTTTAAAATGACAATTTGGCCGATAGCCGATGCCAATGCTGATGTTAAGAAAGACCTGGCGCACTTAGCTAACTAGCTAGCTAAAACACTCACTGCAGACTACCTAGCTAGCTAGCTAACTATAATGTTAATTTGGTAGCTACTTAACAGTACTAAAGTTGTCAGAACAGGTTGCTTGCAGTGTCTGTGGTAAAATAAACTATTTGGTTAGAAGACACGTGATGAAGCTTTATTAGTTTGATAGCTAGCTAGCTCTTAGTAATATGACAGCTGAGCAAAGTGCGTGAAAGCCAAATTAGCTAGCAAGCTATCTAGCTTTCTGTGTTGTTTTTATTGTAGCTAGCTAGCTATGTGTTTGTTTGCAAGGTGATATTTGTGTTTGTCAGCGGAATGTGATAGTAACTAGCTAGTTATGTTGTTTTGTTTGTATTGTAGCTAGCTCGCTAGCTTTATTTGTCTTTGTAAAGTGGTATTTGGACTTTTCAGCTGAATGTGCAAGTAGCTAGCTAGCAACTTAACATTAGTTAGCTAACTAGCTAGCGTTGAGTCCGCCAGGTCATTCATTTATTAGTGGATATAACTTCAAATCCAGCAACTGTATCTCTTTTGAATTCTTTTAGGGATCTTTGCAGACCCATCTGGACATTTTTTGTTTTATTTCTTCAAAAGGTAGATACAGACACACGTCAAACTTTTGGTCCATTTTGCCATAGATGACAGACTCATTTTCATTGTTAGAAACATTGTTTTTATTGTACTATGAATTACATATATATATTATTGAATATATTTATATCAACCTGGTGGTCGTTCGTAGCCCAACCACAAAGTAGGATGTGGGTTTGCCTCCATAGTTTCTTGTCAACAAAGTGACATTAACATACATAGGGCATTTTCGGTGGTCTCTTTAAGTTTAGGTTCGTCAGCCAATATGGTCTCGATTCATCATCTTTTGGCAGGCAACAGAAAGTCTACAACCAATGACAGCTACAGTCCCTCTTTGTTTTTGGCACATGATCAAACCATTGTTGTTGAAGCCACACATTTATCTTATAGCCTGGTTATTGGCTATAGCCGTGAACGGCGCAACATGTACCTGAGCTCTGTAATGCCATTTCAGGCAATGCTAATGACACAGAAAGAAATATATTCCCCCAAAAAGCAATATATGTAACACTATATTCCGTAAAAACTTTCAATAATAGCCAAGTCTCCAATAAACGCAGGCCTCTTATAATATCCGGTATGCGCGACCCTTTCAGTGAAATAAACGCCTGCCTCAAATAAACGGCGGGGAAAATTATATTTATGTTTTGTGACTATAAAACGAAAGAGCAGTGGGTTAAAATGCCTACAGTAGTCCTATTTATTTTTTGTTGCTAAAAACGAAATAACACAAACAAATATTGTTTTACATTAGGCTAAATGAGGTTGTTTTAGTGAATTCAATTTGCCTTATGGGTGTTCATCTGTTAACGAATTAGATTAGAACATAGATAAACAAAACAAGCTGTCTATCGGATCACGGTTGCCTAAATTCACAGTGATACTGCTATTCTTACAGACTGTGCTCTCCTATCATAGGTTGCAATGACAATGTTTAACTTACTTTATTAGTGATTCCTGTTTGAGTTGCTACCAAAAAGGGCTGTATAATGTTTGTTAAGTAGGCTACTTGGGGAAAAAAACATGGTGCATTTTCCTGGTCAGTTCAGCTACCAATAACCTGCAGAAGCCTGAGGGCTTTAGGCAAAATAAACGCAGGTCTCTTATTATCGCAGAGCCTCCAATACACGCCGGTAAAGTTAAGTTATTAAAGCAAATAAACTCCTCAGCATTTATTGGAAGTTTTATGGGATGTTACACGCATTGAAAGGACCGCAGCGGGTGGCTAGCCACTCGGAAACATAACAAGTTGGTGCCGCTTATGGCTACTTCCGCTGCTTCACCGGAAGTTCCACCCATAATCGTTTCCACAGTAGCGCCCCCAGGAATGAGGTGGATAGAATTGAATAGAATAGAATAGAATATACAGACCACACTATCCACCTTTATTCCTGGGAGCTAGGAATAAGGTGGATACAGAGCAAAAGAGAAAAAGTTCCATGGCAATCACATGGTACATAGTATTACATTGCTAGGTTGACGGAGAAGATGGGTTCTGTATAAGTGCAGAATTCACAGTATAGTATTACATATACTATTATATATAGTATTACATTGCATTACTGGCATATAGCAGACGCTCTTATACAGAGTGACTTACGTGGTTACAGTTTTTTTTTTTATGCAATGTTATCCTATGTTATGCCATTTGAGAAAATCTCACCCTGATAGCGAATGAGTCTGGCCTGTGAGATGACAGGTGATGATAAGAGTTATTGTGTGTGAAATCTGAATTTCCCAGGCACCCAGACTTACACAAAGGCCTCATTTCAGGGGATGAGGAAGCAGCTTGACAGTGGAGCCCTGTGAAGTCAGGGTGTCCATCTCTAGAGCAATGATACAGACTCAAAGATGACCTGGTTTAAATACAGTGTGGACCAGTGCATTTTTACCTCTGTGAGTGGGGGCCAGCAGCCCACAGCCAGTTACAGAAAGTCCTGGTGTGCAGTACTGGAATTTTCAAGTGCATAAACTAGGTTTGTCTCAATACATCAGCTTTCATAGTAACTCTGTACTCTCCTGCAGGAGTGCTGGAGTGTAACCAGAGCAATTCTCCAATGCGCTCGCATGCCAACTACAATTGCTTTTCTCACAGTAAGCTAAGACCCAGTTGGAGGATGGGCTTTCCTGACATCATCCAAACCTGCAGGTGCCTGATGAGTCACAGGGTACCTGACATCTCCTCAAATACCCATCCTTAGTGAATCTTATGTGAACAAAGCCAATTTGTTCTGTTGCTCTGTGGCCAGTGTTAGCTGATGGCATTTTCAAGATGGAACCTGCACCATACCAGCTCGGCTTGCACTCCAGGTTAGTGCCCTAACTTAGATGGTAGGGAGCCTTCAAGATAAGCATAATTTTAAAATGAAAATCAGCAGAGCTGTAAAAATAAATGCTGAATTGTTCTCCCATGTTTGCTTGTCACATTTAAATAGTTTAAATAGGTTTATTTAAATAGTACCTTGCAATACTAGATATTGGATCTTATCCATATATTGTTTCATGACTCACCTTCACTGTTCATCAAGTTTCCCAAAGATTCACCCGATCTCCTAACTTCAGCCTGATCGGTTCTGAAAGCATAAAACAGCTGTGTTCAGACATGAACAGGGCAGTATACATGTCTGAGTTTAGGAACATTATGATGCACCCATATGCAAGAAATTAAAATACGAGACTTTGTATGGAGGAAATTAAGTTTGTCAAACACATGATGAACAAATCTGTTTCCCTGGGGACACAATGGGTTTGATTCCCAGGTGGCATTTCAGTCACCCACAATGCATGTGCAATGCCGCTAAACAGTAACAAATAAGTGCTACCTTCACTTCTGTGCATTTATTGGCTGCAGGAACAATCCCAACAAACCACATTTGTTTCAGCCATGTGAGAAACAGCTATAATTGCATTCTTAAAAAGAGTGGTAAAGAAGACTTGGACTGCTAGTAACCAAAAGGTTGCTGGTTTGATTCCCCCATAGGGCGCTGCTGCTGTACCCTTGGGCAAGGTGCTTATAACCTGAATTGTCTCAGTGAATGTCCAGCAGTATAAATGGATTGCATATAAAATGATGTGCTGTGATAAGTCACTGTGGATAAGAGCGTGTGCTAATTTAATGTAATGTAATAAGGGAATGTGGTGGATTTTCCTCATAAAGGGCAGAGTTTAGCAGTTCCTTTCTACTTCATAGGTTACAAGGATTCACCTCTTAGGTTTAGCCTCCTTTTTCGTCTTCTTCTTGTTGATGGTGCTTTGATCTGGGTGAAGGTCTGGCTTCTGCAGCCAGCACCAGGCACTAAGTGAGAACAGGCACAGCACCAGTGAGCAGATACAATGGCCACTGTCACCATTACCATGGTGCCATGACGATATGAAAAACACAAGTGTTCAGTCCCTCTGGGTTTCAGCCGCTGGTACTGCATCTGTGTAAGGTCTCTAATCATGCACCGACACAGTTCCATTGTATTCTCAATTGTGTCCAGATTTAGACTGTATCACACCAGCCTGCAGTTGCAAGCTTTTATTAACTTAAATACTGGGTCTCCAGAAAAAACATTTAGCTGTTCTGCACAGAAATATTACCTTGCTGAGATATTGCAGTTTGGTCAAAGGTTAATTGAGCCAAACCAATCACAGAAAACACAGCTGTAAGTAGTTTTATTTGCATGTTTAGGGTAACATCTACTACTGTACTTGTACTTACAACACAATAGGTGTTGACCAGCATACAATGAATTGAAATGAAAGACTAATAGTAAATGTTCTTACAATATAATACACAATTATGACCATTTAACAAATGATAAATGTCTTTAACAACTCATATCACAGCAGTCTTATCTTTATGTTTCACATACACCATATGTGTTCAATGTATGTTTGACAATCTACCTTGGCTGTCCAAAAAAAATACAAAACACCAAAAAAGCTTACCTTTTCAGACATGTGGCAGGTAAGGCCGCTAGTCCTTTACACATGGTATGAGACTCGGGCAACAGACCCAAGGGATGAAGAGTGTCTACGTGTGACTGTCTGCTCTAATGGAGAGACCAGTGAGGCTGCTCTCCACTCCTCCTGCTGAGGTTTTTATTGAACTGTTGTGAATGCAAACAAGATAGCCTGCCAGCCAATGACACCAGAGACGGCAAGGCAGCTGAGTGTTGCCATTGTTCAGGAAAACTACAGAAGAGCATGGAAACCTATGCAAAACTGTGAGGGGCTCATAGGAAAAACCCAGTTCTGTCCTCTGGTACCCTACAATAAGCAAACACTGCACAGTCACTCTCTGTTTGTGTTGGCTTACAAATTTCCCTTACGGAAAGTTTAGGCAAAGCCTTATTCTTTCACTTTTCTTTAAAATAGCAAAATCCTTGTTTGAAACCTCTTAACGTGGTGGGTCCACCCACCTGTGTTTCATGAAATTCTGAACAAACACACCTGACATTCTGAACAAATACATTTCTCGAACTTGGATCACTTCAACTGGTAGGGTAACTTCCTCTTTTAGCATCTGCAAGCAGCAAGGATTTACAGCACTTGATTTGCATTCCTCAGCCTTACTGCAGGCAACTATAGCATATTCTCCCTGCGGCTGTGCACTGCTGGGTTCATCCCATCTGAAACGGTCATAAGGACCAGCAATGGAGATCAATGAGTATATTAGCTGCAGGGTAACACATACATGCACAGCAACTACAGATTTGATGTTGATTGATGTCATGTTGATTAAACTACATAAGCAACTCAAATGTGTGGTGATGGACAGAAAGAGTGGAAATGTGGCTGATGGGATATAGCAACCAAAAGTATCAAAAAAGGAGGTAAAATATAAAACTCTGATGTAAAAATGTGCCACACATATTAGTAACACGTCTGTTTTATCATACTATGTATGCTTATAGTGTACTACATACATTTTGTAGGTGCATATATTAGAGTATATTTGAATTTGAATAGATTGATTAAGCCCTAATTTGACGTAAACAGTCAAGAACAATCTGAAAATGAATAAAACATTGATAACATGAGTGAGTTTAAAATGAGCGTAACACAGGGTCAAGTAGATACACGGCGTAACACAGGGTCAAGTAGATACACAGCGTAACACAAGGTCAATTAGATACACAGGGAACACGGCTATGTTCTAAAATGTTCATATTTTAAACTATGCATAACTGACAGATAAATGTAACAACGTAATTTATCCCATGTAAGATGATCCCGTCTGACTGTTTGGCAAAATGCAAAATTAAGACTTTATGTCTGGATACAATGAAAAGTGTGTCATTGGCCATACAATCAGAAAAAAGGTGTTGTCAAAGGAAGGGGGAGGGGATGCAGTTTACATTAGCAGAAATGTCTTTTACCCCACATAAGGAGATATGCAAACCCAGTGGTGCAAAGCTATAGATTAGCAAGCAACTCAATTCTACCACAATGACCAGATTACCGGGGACCCAAAGAGTGCCCGTTCAAATGCACAATTATTTGTATTGAAGACATTATTAATGTTCTTCCATCTCTTCAAAGTTGACAGAAGAACCAATTCTGTAAGGAGTTCCAAAGTAGGCTCCTCTTTGTGTGAAATTGAGAGTTTATGAACGAATACATTTTCTGTGTAGATTTGTGAGTGTTCTAACAGTACAGTAGATTATTTACAGGAAAGGAATACCACCTTGTTAGACATGCTGTTTTCAGGGTAAACACAAATGTTCTTCAGACACATACAGGTGAGGTGTGTGTTATGACTCATGCATTTCTATTTCCAGTCATGTTCTATCCATCCAAAAAAACCTATGACACAAACCTTCAGCATTTACAGGTAAACAGATTGTGTACCCCACTGAATTTGAACCATCTAGCACCATTTAGACTTCCAGTTGCATTGGTCCTCATCCTAGAAATTATTTTATTTGCAAAAGTATCTTAAAGTCCAACTTTCTAATTGTCATAATATTCTGATCTTGATCTTAAAAATTCTATGCTTTTTAAATAAAATCCTCCAATAGCTTTATGAGTTATGTCTCAAGTTTTTTTTTTTTTATAATGGAATGTCCATGGCATTAACTCTCCTTTTAATGATCATTAATCATCAAGTTGAAAAGCAATACTGGCTTGGTAAAAGAAACCATCTTTCAGAGTGAAACCTATAAAGCATGCTTCTGATATGCAGAAACAATAGAAGAACCACTGAGACCTGGCCACCATGTTTTGATACATTATTGGAAGTATTGACAAAAAACTGTCAGCTCTCTTGGAAGTGGAAAAACTGCATAGACATCTCTCCAACTTTGCTCCATGAAACGCCAAAGGAAAAATATAAATCATGTTGAGAAAACTTCTTACTAATCAACTTAAAAGGTTTTTGTGGTCATCCACACGACAATATTGGAAGTGCACTGTGGGATCAAAAAGATATTAATGAAAGTTATCATTTCTGAGATTTACTAAGCTCGTTTCTGGACGTGCTCCAGCTATGATGACCAGTGGCGGTTCCAGCTTGTATGGTGCCCTGAGTGAACCCCCCTTCAGCCCCCCCCGCCAACAACAAAAAGAAAAAAAAGCACCATTCTGCACTAACTGTAATTTTTATTCAGACATTTGGAACATTTGTTGCACAATTAAATATACATGTCATTATGCACAATTTATCAAACTTTCAGAATAGGAACCAAATGAACCATACAATCTCCTTGGCTAATTCTAGGTGTAACTGTTGGGAACTTCGCTGCGTTGTGTATTGGATGTTACGGGGGTCAGCGAGCGAGCGAGTTTCGAACCGGGGTTCTCACTGCTCGCTGCCAACCCCTTACAGCCAGCGTCGTTACCAGTTGAGCTAAAGGCAAATTGCCCCTAGCCTGTTGGCAACAACGCTAGTTAACCAGGTCTCAGGGAGTGACGTAGTCGCTGCAACCGCTATGTGCTACCCGCTACCCCACAGGCTTTACGCAGGACTCACACAAGCTATTCTTTTCAGCTCTGCTACATAGGCATAAGACACCCCAAAAACTCAATATATCACAAAAGATACAGAATATCAGCATAATATAGATGTCTTTTAAGTTAGCCTACAGCATTGGAAATTCCCCTTACAAAGCTCAGGACCAAGTCAATACAATTACACAAAACCTTTATGATGTCACCTCAATGAAAGTTAACCAAATCAATAATGTACTAGTTAGGTTGTAATCGTTTTGCTGCAGGCTACACACATTATCATGATGAAACTGTGAAATTATATCCAATAAACATAGCATTATAGGTTAACAAACATAAGTGTTATACTAGCCTATTTCATTACATGCATAATATTATACTCATAAAGAGATGACATGGCTTCATACCTTTATCTTTTGTGCGTTTCTCCTCTTCTTCTTTCTTCTTTTTCCTAAACTGGGCATCTGATGGCTTAGACCTTTTCTTATTCATTTGTGTTGATTTGGCCACTGGAGCATCAATATATTACCCATCCCCCAACACTGTCAACCAAGAGTCAAGACTAAACCAATTCACCTTGGTGGTGTGCAGACTGGTTTTGTATTATTCTCAACAATTTCGCACAAACCAGAAAAAAATGCAACAATATGTCAGTACTCTGCCCCCCTAGCTCTTGTTTTGGTGTTCTCCCTGTCTGTCAATGTGGTCCATGTGCTTTTGTTTACTGCTCCCATGTGTTCCAGCCCTGCCCCGCTCTCCGCCCTGTCCCCGCCCACCTGATTCCCTGATCATCTCCACCTGCCTGCCTGCCCACCTGCTTCCCATCTCCTCGTCAGCCCAGTCCTATATATACCCTGCTTGTCTTTGTCTTGTTGCCTGTTTGCTGCAGTGTTTTCCCTGTTGCTTACCTGCCTGTTTACTTGTGTTGCTGAATCTCGTTTTGACTCCTGCCTGACTGTCTACCTTGTCCCTGCCTGCCGTCCTGCCTTGGTTGCCTGATCTGCCTGCCTACCCGGTTTGACCCAGCCTGTTTGTTTTTGATCCCTGCTCCTGTTTTGCCCTGCCTTGGACTGCCTTCCCAGTTTTTTGACCCTGTCTGTACTGCCACTACAAACTTTCCCTGCGATTCTAATAAAATCCCCTTGGAACCTGAATACCCTGGTCTGCGTTTGAGTCTGTGCCTGTGCCCTGACAAAATATGTCTGTGAAACTATATATTCACAGTATTATGAATGAATTGTGGATTATTTGGTAGCATTACGGTAGCATTACTGATTTTACTAATTGCATTAGTTCTGTACAAAGTTTGATAGATTTCCCCGCTCCCCCTAGCTTGGGCTTCCAGTGGGGAGACCTGAGGTCAACCTACCCACACCCCCCTCCCCATCTTGTACTTCTGAGTGGGAGACCTTTTCAGCACCGAGTCAAATCTCACCTATTTACACTACATTTTGGCTTCTGAAACTTTCACCCCTCCTCCTCCTAACACAGTGGTAAAAGCTTGTGAGCAAAGTATAAACATTACAGGAAAAAGTCTGATGACAGCATATGCCTCCATTGCAGAAAAAAAAACTTTATGGTCTAAACCTTATGGTTGTAGAAGCCTTTGTAGAAGCCACTTGGTGGCTGAAAATGTGGAAAATAGCATGTGTGTATGCACCTTATGACACCACTTATCATTTTCCACAACGGTGCCATTTTACAAATATGACTCAGCACCTAAATGGCTGTAGGCCTAACCCTACTAAGTGTATGTTTTGCTAATCACTGGGTAAAAGCATTTTCCAAATGAATAAACATAACTGTAAATGTCCAGACCCAGATATTATGATTCAATGCTAATACTTACACACTTGTACTTCTAAAAGCTGTTTTAACTAAGCTAACAAACCCAGCCTGTGGTGCTTTTTTACTACTATTCCTCAAATGTAAACTTCAGGCCATCACCGGGGACACAGAGATCAGCTGGCAGATGACACCGGGCTAACCAAAGCTCCTCTCATTGAAACAAAGGCTCCTCTCAAAAGCAAGATCGCATTGACCCCTGTAGAGCAGCAGGACGTCCATGCTCAGACACCACAGTCAGCTGCTCAGAAGGTTCACAGACCCCCAGGGGTCACGTGACCATTTCATTACTGCCAAAAATGCTGCATGTGCCCGATGAGGGTTGAAGCCCTTGTTGCAACTCTGGTCTTTTCAGTGGAAGAGGAGTGAAAGCAGGCAGGCCTGTGCTCGGGCATTGGGTAGCTCTGAGAAACATGAGCAGGCCCTCAGGTCCTGAGCCAGAGATGTGAGGCACAGATAGGTGCAAACAACAACAGGTGTGAAGGGGGTTGCATGCAAGGATAAATGCTACCAGGTGACAGACACTCTGGTTCACTGACCTCACATTCACAATGCAACTGGCAACCCTCCAAACATTTTTATGCCATGAACAGTAGAGCACTAGTTCAAAAACTGGAAGAAAAGAGACTGGAACTTAATAAAACTGAAAAGGATGAGGGAGTAGATGTTTATCCAGCTAATGTTTTGTGTGTGTCTATATATGTTTGAATGTATATGTGCATATTGTATGATTTGGCAAGATTTACACAAAGGGCAAATTTGAATTGAATTGGAAATATGGACACTCCCATATCCACTCCCACTCTTGCAACTCTTCTAATATTTAGATGAATCCTCTAATATTTAAAGTGTTATTGTATGCTGTTTAATAAACAGCACTAAACTGACTATAACATCCACATCCCCATTGGCTGTCTAACATCTTGTCAGGTGAGAAACTGTGGGCTGCAGACAGTCTCCAACATAATGAGAGCACTGTTTTCTTCATAGACATCTACACTGGTTGCTTTCTGGTTTTTGTTCTCTCTGTAGATGTTTCACATGCCATAAAATTAATTGAGTGTGTCAAATCACCCTTTCACCCGAGTCTCAATTGCCTGTCCAGGTAATATGGTCATGTAATGCTTCTGCAAGAGCCAAGGCCCCTTGAGACTATTACAGTCAGTCATGACATATCAGTTAATGAAACTGATGCTGGATAAACTCAATTTTTTAGACTCAAAGTCTAAAATTTCACTGTACCCATCTAACTTCTGAAAAAGTATGACTCCTCATTCCAGCCACATACCTATTTGGTGTATTTAACTTGTCTTTTCTCAGGCAGGGGGGTTTGTTAGCCAACAGCTGGCTACTAAAACAGACAATTCCAATAACAATTAACCTGTTTGAATGTCAGTGACTAAATTTGATCAATTTTTAGCAAGTTTGAATTGACAATTAAGACAAGGATCCTTCATTAACACACAAGCATTTAACAATATAGAATACTACTAACACAGATTCCTGAAACATTTAAATTTTTAGGGACAAGTGAAGGAACCTCTTTCACAGTCATGAGATTTATGCTTTTCAGTAAGTGCAAGCTAGCAGTTTCTGTTTATTGCTCAACACAGGTGTCACAGCACGGGCTACCCTGCCACCAGCTTAACCACTGAAAGGTAGCTGGAACATTTTTCATCCCAAACGGGAGGACCTTGCTTTTAAATAAAGCAGAGGGAGTCATGAATGCCAAAACCTACTGAGTGTGCTCAATGAGAGGCACTTGCCAGTATCCTTTTGAAAGATTGAGTTTGGATACATATTGAGCCCTACCAATTTGATCTATGCAATCTTCAAGGTGTGGGATGGGAAATGCATCTGTCTTGGTCACTTGATTGACCTTCCTATAGTCGATACAAAATCGCATACTTCCATAAGCTTTAGGCACTATAACAACCGGTGTACTCCACTCACTATGTCCAGGCTCCACCACACCTATCTTCACCATATATTTAAGCTTTTCCTCTACCTTTTGCAGTTTCCCTGGAGCCAACCTGTATGTGTGTTGTTTAATAGGCAAAGCATCATCTGTTTCAACATCATGCGTAGCAAGAGCAGTACGTCCAGGCACATCCCAAAACAAGTCTGGAAAAGCCTGCACCAAAGACCTAATACCAGCTTGCTGGTCCTCTGTCAAGTGGCTAAGGTGTATGTTCAGTTCTTTCAAAGCCTCAGTGTTACTCAACTGTACACTGACTGGTTCAACAGCCTCGGCTCCACCGTCTTACTCTTCTAAGACTTCCTTCACAGGAACACAATCCACTGGCACCCCCTAATCAGTAGGCACCCCTTCCAGTAGGCTGACATGACACAACCTGGACTTTGTCCTCTGATCAGGAGTAATGAGGACATAATTGTGGTCTCCCACCTTCTTCTCAATTGTATAAGGACCACAGAAGTGTGTACTCAAGCTATCGTCCCTCATAGGTCTGAGCACCATAAACCTGTCTCCAGCCTTAAAGGATCGCTCAACCGATCTTTTATCACAATGTTTCTTCATGTGAGCCTGAGCTACCTACAGATTTTCTTTGGCTAGCTGACAAGCTGTGGCAAGACAATCTCTGAACGTGGTAATGATCTGCAGCATGGTTCCTTCACCTTCCTTTTCAATGGCCCTCTCACCTCATACCCAAAAATCAATTCAAAGAGAGAAAACCCCGTAGACTCATTCACAGAGTCTCTCAGTGCAAAAAGAAGAAGGGCTGAGTCCCAGTCCCCTGGGTGCTGAACTGAATAGGTCTTCATCATGGTTTTCAGGGTCTGATGATACCGTTAGATTGCTCCCTGAGACTGTGGATGATAGGCTGATGAAGTGACCTGCTCAATACCAAGCTCACACATGACTTCCTGAAAGACACCAGAAATAAAATTGAAGCCATAGTCACACTGCACCCGTTTAGGCAAGCCAAACCGAGAAAAGAAATTAAGCAGGGCTTCCAAGATAGTTCTCGTCTTAATGTTTCTCAATGGTACAGCTTCAGGAAATCGTGTTGTGACATCCATGATGGTTAACAAGAACTCATTGCCTTTTTTTAGGTTCCTCGACCACAGGAAGGGAACCTAAAGGGGCTACAGGGATTTTTTGATTTGGTTTCCCTGCTACTTGACATGCATGGCAGGACCAACAAAAAGCCACGGCATCTTTATGTAGATGTGGCCAGTAGAAGTGCCGGAGGATTTTTCCTGCATCTTCCTAATACCCAGGTGTCCTGCCATTGGAGTTTCATGAGCTAGCCGCAGCACTTCATCACAAAAGCTCCTAGGCAGCACCACCTGCTCTACTACACTCAACAACTCAGTAGCTGGCTCAGTTGCTTTCTTCAAAAGTGACAGCACCCTTCCTCAAGGAAGCTAAAACTGGATCCTCTTTCTGTCCAGCAATAAGAGCTTCATGGCCGTATTTCTGTACATTAGGTGCTGCATATAGATGTGCAAGAAATGTGGGTGTAACCACACAGGCAGGGAAAATTCCTGGACATTCTATCTCAAGAGCGATGGTGTCTGGGGCCTCACAAGGAAACAAGCTTATCACAGGAGTTACAGCTGGCTACCAGCAAGGTCATTACCTAAAAGAAAACTGGTCCCTTCTACAGGTAAAGAAGGCACCACTCCTAGTTACATAACCGGTGACTTGATTAGATCTCAGAAAAACCCTGTGCAGAGGGACAGCACCATACTCACCTCCTAGTCCTTTCAACAAGACAGAGGCTTTTAGGAAAGTTCCATCTGACAAATCAACAAGCCCAGCTAATAGCAAAGACTGAGCTGCTCCAGTGTCCCTCAAAACTGTCACTGGCATCTCGGCACCCCCATCTGAGGAAGCAACTGAGCCTTGAGAGACAAAGCTTTTATACACTTCTGAGTTTGCTTCCATAGGTGCCTCACCTTGGCCCAGCTCCTTCCCAGACTCTATGAGCTGCCCACTTTCTGCCAACACCAGTGCTACAGGCTGTCGTGAGTTGTCAGAACAAGTTTTCTTTGCTAGCAGCCAACACTGTGATTTCGTATGTCCAGGTTTCTTACAATAATGGCATATAACCTCACCTGGCTGATTGGAGGGGTGCACAGGTTTCCCAATGTGCTGGGGTTTGTCAGCAGAGCCAGCATTAGCATGCTCCACATGCTCAACCTCCTTCTTGCCCTCACTAGCCGGTTTCCTCCCCATTGCAGAGGACTTACCCTTCCAGGGTTCCTGATGAATTAAAAAATAATTATCTGCCATTTCTGCAGCGTTATGCAGCTCTTTCACTTGTTCATTTAAATGGATCTCAAGGTGGCATGGCACACTAGCTTTAAATTGTTCAAGTAGCATCAACTGCTATAACTCCTCAAAAGTGTGCACCTCACAGGCACACAGCCATTTATCAAACACCAGTTCCTGCTGTCTTGCAAGATCCACATATGTCTGACCAGGTTTCAACCTTCCAGTTCAAAACTTCTGTCTATAAGCCTCTGGGACTAGTTCATAAGCCCTAAGAACTGCCTTCTTAACCGTTTCATAGTCACTACTATCTGTAATGCCAAGTGCAACATAGGCTTCCTGTGCCTTTCCCGTAAATTCCCGCCCACTCGTCTTTTGGCCAAAACCTTTCGCTCTTATCAAATCTCAGTTGTCCTTTCATCTATCAACCCAAGTTCTAAGGCTAAACAGTCAATCAACTTTATTTTCTTCATCTCAACGGTATAATAAATCTCCATGAAATCAAAGATCTGCAGTATTTGTGGCTTAGAGAGCTTCATGAGCCAAGTCCGTGTTACTTCTTGTTCCAGAAAGTCTTCAATGCGGAATTCTGCCATGTTTAGTTGGGTTTATAAAAAATCAGTCCCAAAAATGAAGATATTATATATACAAAGAAAATGTAGCTGCTAACACCAAACTGATCAAGCAAAGCAACCTGCCTTTACATACAAAGCAACCAAATTCATGGCGCCAAAACAAAAGTTGCACTAAAGTTGCTCCTTAGTTAGCTAGCTAAGATTTCCACGTAAATTCAAGGCCTATATTCCCATACAAAATCTCAAAACTGACACAGGGTACCAAACATGTGACTTTGACCGCAACGCCAAAGAGCCAGGCTCGTTGGTATGGCAGCCAAAGCACATACTCAACTGTAGTGACGGCACTCCGTCACACTGCCCTCCCCTTTGGGAAGCGCGCCCATGCGTTTCACGCACCAAGGTGTCCCTCACTCATTCCCCTGCCGTACTTCTCCCATCCCAGGGTGCCCCACTCACTTGTGCTTCACCCATGTCTGGGGTCCCTCACACTGTGCTTTACCCATCTCTGGGGTCCCTCACACCAGGGTTAACCTAAGCTGGGGGTCCCTCATATGGCTCACACACTGGGCACGCCTCCGATGGCCTTGCAGCCAGCCATCCCACTTCTAACACCATTTGTAGCAAAGGGCAAGAGCAGTCACCCCACCTGGCTTCGAACCCGGATCTACGGGGTACCAAACATGCAACTTTGACCGCAACGCCAAAGAGCCAGTCTCGTTGGTATGGCAGTCAAAGCACATACTCAACTGTAGTGACGGCACTCCGTCACAGCGTGAAACAAAATGCAAACCAATATGAAGTTTACCACAAAGCGACTTCAACAAGTTCACACCAAAAAGAATGCACAGAAGGGAAGATTGATGATTTCTATGACAAATTTTCAACTCGCGAGCCAGCTTCATTCACAAAATAAATGCAAACACTCAACACAAAGTGGTGTTTAGCATTAAGCTTAGCCTAGCCTGCTAATCAAATGCTACAAAAAACAACGCTATGCGACTATTGTGTCAACTGCAAACACCATAACCTAGCACTTACCACAGGTTACAATAATATGTTCTCAGATGAGCACCCCACTTGTTATGGCACGGGCTACCCTGCCACCAACTGATGTCTACAAAAAAGAAAGACAGGGAATACCTAGCTAGCGTGAACTACAAAAAGGTCTAGGGGATCCAAACTACACTACCTAGGGCCGTCAGTAACTTACCCTGCGGTGTGCAAAGAACGTGAACTTGAGCCTATGTCAGTGTGACCTGGATGTTGGATGCACCTACCGAAGGCCGCAAGAGAACCAGCTTACCTGAGGGCTTCACGGCGTCTCCCAGTATAAGCACCATCTTAGCTTCCTCCTGAAGCGGCGTGCTCCAGCCTGGTATCTCCATTCATGTCTATTTTAGGTGTCCCAAAGTGATGATAACAAGAAAATCATAAACAAACATCTCAAAAACTTCTCATGATAGCCTTTCGCTGGATTGAGCGGGACAAGAACTCTTTTTTTTCCCTCTTCTCGTCCAGGTAGCTTCCTGTTAATTTAAAAGATACAAGCCACGCCTCTCAATCAGCTGGCCCCCTGCAGCCTTCAACATCAGTATGTAAAAGGCTGTCCTTAACCAGCTCCCTAACAACAGGGCACAGAAGATACACAACTGCATGTTTCCATAGTCACAGGCCTGCACTGTGCTCAGATGCCGCAGTTCATAGAACACCTCCTGTGTTTCCTTCAATTTACCTGCACCCTACCACCCCAAATGAGAACCACATGATGTGTATCAATATCACACAGAACTTGTGTGATGTCATAATGACATATTGATGATTATTTGTGTTGGTATGCTGTTTGATTTCTGCTTTTTCCATTAATATCATGTACCACATTCAAAGGTGAGCTCTAACAGGGATGGTTTTCTTTTCTCTTGTACCAACAGTCATATATTCCCAGATGGTGTTGATTTGCTTGTTCTCTTCTTTATATTTAACAGGTGGCCCCTCTGAAGAGCCTGAGGGTGTTTAAAAAAATCAATCCATGCTAACTATCCATGACAAGCACACTTTATTCTGATTCTTCATATATCAGTCAAACTGGCTTCACATTGCTGTGTTCTTGTTTGTCTCTGCAATCTCATCCACCCTTATTTGCTGTATTTGCTGCTCTCTGTCTACTCTCTCCATCACTTGATTGGGGGTTGTGTAAACATCGCTGCCGCAGGTGCTTTGGCACCTGACCAGCAGCTGGGAGTCTTCAGTGCCCTCTGAAAATAATTTTGCAACTCACCTAAAGAGTATGCCCATGTAGAAAAGAGAAACACTCACTCAGCACAATCCCAGTACACTGCATGAATCAAAATAATTTTAGGAACCGCATATGTTGAGTGTGGGGATCCCCAACATCTATGGAATGCTTAAAGTTTCATCTCTTTTTTAATCTACATTCCTAAAATGTTCCAATTTTCCCTCTCTTTTTGACTACATCCTTTAAGTGCTCCAAAGATTAATATTTCTCTTGACAAACTCAAGTGCTATTCCTTGAAATAGCCTCTGTGAAAATGCACAGTATGATGTCACACCACGGTTCTGATGGCATAGCGTCTCTTTGCAGTATTTTCTGCATTGGTGGAGAGATGAGTGCACTGAAAAGGAGGTGATCAGTGACAGAGGAAAGAAGAGAGCAGAGAGGAAGGGAACTTGTCTTTATTTTACATTACAAGTTGGCCTAAGGGGACACTCTCATAAAGGTCATGTGGATGTAAATGACGAGTTTTGTACAGAACCCAGTTAGGCTCACTCATATACTGCCAAAACTCCTACCATCAGTGATTCAATCCCCTTTCTAACTTTCTGTCAGCACTGACATAAAAAGACTGCCAGCGTGAGCTTGACAGGTGTCCACTAATGGGTACCAGGTGTTTATGGGACCCCTGTGCTACATGACGACCTACAATGGCGGCTGATGGTCCGCTTGAGCAGCAAGCCAAACACTGTGGCTTGCCACCAATCAGAAGCACGTCTCTGGCCCCAAAGCACTGGTGCCTGGGAATTTGACAGTACAGTTCAATCTAACTCCAAAGTGGGAGGCTTTGGCAATCCCTGTGATTAAAGACACATTAAGCAGAACCATTCACCCAGATTTTTATTTTAGCGAGTGAACTGTTTTTACAGCATTTAAGGCTTGGGCAACCCTTTTCAGAGTGACAGTTCTTTGGCAGCTCTACTAGTAGTTTTTCAGCGTTCAGGGTTGCAATCAATATGGAGGCAAAACTGAAAAAAGGCAAGATTTTTTTCCCAGTTTAAAAAATGTTGAAAATACATTTTCATGGGCATTTCTGAACACTTCTGAACAAATATTCTGTAGCTTGATACAATTTTCATCTTTGAGGAGTCATTCTTCAATGCTCTAAATAAATTATTGGATCAGGACTAAAGTGTTTGAACATGGAAAACACAAATAAAGCAACAGGAAATTTTAATCTGTTCAGCACTGAGCAAGAGCCATTTCATTTGAAAAAATACAGGTCCCACTAGATTTCCATCATGTTTCATGTTTCTTTTTTTACACCAATTCATTCAATAGATTCCATTTTTAGTAAGGACAGACATTTCTTTGTGTAAAGGTAACCACATAAATCATTATCATTAGCATTGAAACTTATCCCTAATAAGGGTATGTGTTGGCTTGTTACATGATCCATTCACATATTATTGGACAATGTGTTTTGCATGAATTGCCACATTTTTACCACATCATTAGTACTCTCTAAGGTTAGTAGGGACATGTGACACAGGCAACAGGTTGCCTATTTATAACTTCACTGAGTGGTATATCATCAAGGTGTTAAGGCAAAGTGACATAATTATACAGACATCCCTAGTTAATTACTAGTTAGGCAGGGCAGTACAACATCAGAAAGGACCCACTGGTAGAATATTAGTCATTAATTTAACAAGTTGTTTTTTGTATTCTATTCTATTTGGTTGCCATTCTCACTTTGTCATTCTCACTCTCGGGGATGTCATTAAGTTTAATGCCATCCTAAAAAAAACTGGCCAAATGTATTGGCCCAAAAATAGTTTTTGGGAACTGGTAGTGAAAATCCAAACAGCACGTTCATAATTGAAAGACAGTCATCTGTTCTTTTTGTAAATTAAATCTGGTGCTTTTTCTGTCAGGTGTTTTTGCAAATAACAAATTACATTTTGCTCTGTGTATTTATAACCACTTAAAGTGCTAATTGCTTTCCAGTTAAGGGAATTTAACCAATGACACAAATTATTTAGCAAAAAGGACAGCCACCCATAGTTGTTATGTCATGTCATGTTAATTCACTTAGAAAGCCTTTCCTTATTTTGTGCAAGGCTAGCATCAGCAACTGTATGTATTTTGAACAAGTTCTCATAAAATTAAGCATAGCCCTGCAGTTGCTATTTTCCTTTGTTATTTAGCCATTTCCATTGATTGTGTTCTTTACGTCTTCTTGGGTAACAGGCGGACAAGAGATCTGAGGTGAATAATGCAGAGCACAGAAAGTTCCAGACCAATATTTGCCTTAATAACCCCATTTGAAAGACCTCCGGACAGACACAATAAATAAGCTTGACTGGAAAAGCAAAGGGTTAGGACCCCGCAGAATGGAGAGGTGGGGGTGCACACATCGCCCTGTGTTCTACCAGATGGGAAATGCATGGAGGTATGATAAACACCCTAGGCTGCTCGCTGTGCAGTGCAGTAGTGCAGATGGATATCGCTCCAGATGCTGCTGCAGTAGGCCTCCAGGAAAAAAAAACACCAATGATGGAGCCATGCTGAGAGCCTTACCTCACATGGACTCAGTCACTCAGCACAAACTTGTACTGCTATATTAATACTCTTCAAAAACCCCATTCCATTCAACCCTATACCTATGAGTCAGTCATACAGTTTGAAATAGATTCTCAAAACTAGAAACGTCTGCAGCTTAGAGAACTCCTCATCTCCTGCACTGTTTCCTAAACAAATGATTTCATTTTCACCAGTGCTGAAGCAGAACTGGAACACTTAGGCTGAGTCCTCAGGTGAGGGACAGAGGGAGGTCTATACTTACCACAGCACTACACAGGGAGGGAGGGTGTTATTTGGGAACTCATCATTCCAGGATTCAGGTTCATGACAAAACAAGAGTTATTAAAAAATGTATGTCTACAAAAAAACTAAGGAAATGACAGAAGCAGAGACACCTGGAAGTCAGATTCAATGTTGATAAACATTAGATACAAATTTGAAAGTGGGTTTTAATGCAATTATCAATAATTGTGTCCTTTCCCACGCTGATCTTTCCAATGACTTCCAAGAACTGCTTGGAAACTGATGGGTAGCATGGAGGCAAAATTAAATTAATATGTTAGAAGTGACATTAAATATGGAAAAGCGATTTCAATAGCACTGCAAAACACAAAAGAGTATGTTAACTGAGTACCGTTTCCATTTGTATTCCAGTTTTAGCAATGTAACCATTTAAATATTACACTGTTTAACTGTCAGTGGGCCAAATTCCTTATAGAGAAGGGCGGGTACTTGTAAATCAAGCTTTACTACAAAATACTTTATTATCTGTTTTGATTCAGACTAGTTTGAGCCTTAAAATCCAGCCACACCCTTTCACTCTAGATCTGCCAAATTAATATATGTAATAAGCACAAAGTCATTTCTATTCTAATGAAAACACATCTGGCCCAAAGTTACCACTTTCTCGAGATGTGTATGAGAAACATCCATTCATGCAGTTATTTCTGTGGTAATTTTGTTTTAAATAGTGACTTTTTTGGCATCATTGAGGTTGAATGAAGCTCATAAAATTCACTGAAAGTAGTCTGTGGAAACATACACCCTGGTATTCAGGAGAAAGGAGATCACTCCACCTGTGAAGCGTATGCTACATGCATGTATACTTGCTCAAAGGGAGAACCCAAGGGCAAGTGAAAACTCCTTTTGCAAACTGGGATACCCTTGACCATGTGCACTTTTGAAGGGAAGTACTCAGGGTAAAAGTGTGAATCGGGACACAGCCTAAGACATCACTATTGTGAAACTGAACGGAGGCAGTGTAACTTAACTGGAGTGGAATCACAGAGGTGAGGTTGTCAAGCAGACCGTGGGTGTATTCCATTACTTTAGAAATAAGTCCTTGCATCTCCTCCTCAGTGAAATGTATCAAAGAGATGCGCAAGAGAGGTGAGGAGAAAAGGAGGTATCAAATGTGGGTGGAGAATGCAGTTTCCATGTTCAATCAAACAATCAATTCCATATGACATTTAGCAGGAATCCCTTTCCTCTTAAAGGCAGGTTTTTTAGGATGGAATGTCCGGAAAGTTGGGTCTTACATCCTTCCACATCTGTGTATCCTCCACTGGAGGAGACAACCCAGGAAATATCTTGCTTCCTTCATATGTCTTCGACAGATCTGCAGTAGTCCCTATGACGGTAACAAGCCATACATCATCAAGTAATGGAGATGTTAAGTTGTAGGAATCAAAGTGAAAATGCAGTTGAAACCTTTTGACCTATGTATGTTTGTGTGGAACTGTTATCTTTACTCTGTGAACTGTTTGACGAATTGGGAGAGTGACTTGGCTTGCTAACTAGCTAAATCAAAGAAGGCATCATAGTAACTTAATACATATACTTAAGTTAATGAACAAAGGTCAGTTGCTGCTGACTGGCTAGCTTAAACAACTATATAATTAATTAAAATTTTCCATGAATAAACAGAGCAACAACATTAAACCTCACATAGCCAGTTAGTGAGCTAGACTACCAGTATGACAACATAACTACGTAAATAGCTAACTACAGATGTGCTAGCAAGTCAGCTGTCCAAACAAATACCTAACTTCTTAAATAGAACTCCGGTGTACCTTAATACACAATATAAGTGCTAGTACAGAATCCAATCAGTTAATAACTATTTCTCAAAATGACAAGACACGGAAAAGCAAGTGTATCTATAATGCTAATTCAAACTACAGTACTTAAAGGTCAAGGTTACTTTGTACCCGTAGGTAGATTTGGTTTGCAGTGGACGAGTTCATACATCTTGACACACTTTATACAAACAACACAGACAGTAGACAGCATAATAAATAAATAAATAATTATGATAAAATACGATAAAAGTGCTCCAAATTCCAATCATCACTAAAAATAAATAAATAAATAAAAGTTGCTTCTTTATCATCTGTGCAATGTTGCTACGACTTGTTCAACTGAGTAATGGCTGCTGGAACAAAGCTGTTTTTATACCGCTTTGTTCTGCACTGTGGGACTAAAAAACTTCGTCTAGAAGGGAGAAGCTGGAATTCACTGTGCAAAGAATGGGAGTCGTCATTTAAGATCGACCCAGTAATCCGCTGTACAGCTGTCTGGTGTACAGGGATGCTGGGTTAAGCTCTGACTCCCCAATCAGCCAACTAGACCATTTAACAATTTGACTCAGAGATTTTAAGGATTTTTTAAGATTTTAATTCTTTAAGGATAGGTTTCCAAACCAAGACGCTAAAGAAAAAGATAAAATCGATTCAATATTAGCATGATAGAATAAGGTCATCATGGTTTTGTAAATGTGAAAATGGGACAGTTTCCTCAAACAAAACAAACGCTGGTGCCCCTTTTTGCACACAGCTTCACAGTTTGCTTCAAAATTCAGTTCTGAGTCAATAATTGTCCCAAGATATTTGTAAGATTGCACACATTCTACTGTCTGACCCTTAATGGATGTGACTTCATGTGTGTGGGCATGTTCTCTAAAATCAATCATCATGTCTTTTGTCTTAGATAAGTTTAATTGAAGATAGGATTCCTCACACCACTTGACAAAGTCGTCAATGACCGGGCCATGGCTGGTCTCATTGTCCTGAAGCCGACTAACAATAACAGTGTCATCTGCGTACTTTAAGATGGTCCTATTTTCCCACCTACTCTGACACATATTTGTGTAGAGAATAAACAATAGAGGTGAAAGCACACATCCTTGCGGGGAGCCAGTGGAGGAGCAAACTTGGTCAGACAGAGTTCCATTTACCCTCACTCTTTGTGTCCTGTTAGTTAAAAAGTCAAGAATCCAGCCCACAAGATTGTTACTCAGTTCAAAATGTTCTAAAAGCCTACTAGTTAAAATATGGGGTTGAATCGTGTTAAAAGCAGAGGAAAAATCAACAAATAGAAGTCTAGCATGAGACCCATTTCCCTCCAAGTGTTTAACAAGTAAATTAAGCAAAGTGACTGTAGCATCCTCTACTCCTCTATGTGGCCTATAAGCAAACTGCATGGGATCAAGTGCATGCTCAGTTTTCCTTAAGATTTCTGACCTTGCCATTGTTTCAAGGATTTTCATTAAAATTGATGCAAGAGCAACTGGTCTAAAATCATTAAGAATTTTGGGGCAACTAGATTTAGGAACTGGGACTACCACAGCATCCTTCCAAACCTTAGGTACATGCTGTGCCTGTAAAGACTTATTAAAAATGTGGTGGAATACAGGACTCAGTTCTTTTGCACATGATTTAAGTAAACGACCACAGATGTTATCAGGTCCATGACTCTTATTTACTCTTACTGAGAGGAAGGCCTTTTCCACATCCTTTTGGTCTATATCAAAGTGCTGATTATCCTCAAGTTTCTTACTCAGTTCCTGAATTTCATTGCTAAAATCAAAAGTATCAAAACGATTATAAAAACAGTTAAGGGCATTAGCAAACTTAATATCTGAACTGAAGCCATCCAGGGTGACCTGACTGCTGTTCTTTGGATTCCGAAGGCCTGTTATAGTTTTCATGCTAGACCAGGCTGAGCCAAGGTTATTTGCAGCCATCTTGTTCTCTAGTTCAGATTTATACTTCTGTTTTGCTTTTAAGATTTCCCTTTTCAGCTCTTTAGTAGCTATATGCAGATCAGAGGATACTCCCTGTTTAAAAACAAGTTTCTTTTTCTGTATGCTGGATTTAACAGATTTGGTCAGCCATAGTCTGTTATTAGGGTGAATTTTAACTCGCTTACAGGGAATGATCATGTCCCTACAAAAGGCAACATATGAGCATGTTACATCAACAAGTTTGTCCAAATCATCACCACAAGATTGTTTAAACATGTTCCAGTCTGTGCAGTCATAACATTCCTGCAGACAGAGCACAGATTCTTCAGTCCAGACCTTTATGTCCTTTGTCTGCACTTTCTCTCTCCTTAAAACCGTTTTATATATGGGCAGTAGATGCACACAATTATGATCCGCAGAGCCCGGTGGAGGTAGTGGGAGTGATTTATAAGCGTCCTTTACTGACACATAACAAAGATCTAAAGTCTTATCCTGCCTGGTTGGACAGGAGACATATTGGTAAAAGTTTGTAAGTGTCTTTTTAAGGGACACATGGTTAAAATCACCCAGTATGAAGTTTGGTGCATCAGGTGAAATCGACTGCAGTTTTTGCACCTCATCAAAGATAGTGCTAGAGGCAGAGGCAGCATTTGCCTTCGGGTGGATGTACACAATTGTCATAAAAAGTTGTGGAAACTCACGGGGCAGGTAAAAAGGACGTAACGATACTGATAAAAGTTCGACATCTGGCATACAAATGCGTTCTCTGACTGTCACAGAGCTACAGTATCGTTTGTTAAAATATAAACATACCCCACCACCTTGTTTTTTCCTCATCGCTTCAGCCTTTCAATCCAGAGGAAATGGTGCTCCAAAACCATCGATGAACAGATTGATGTCCTGGTCGTGCTCAGTGAGCCATGTCTCAGTGAAAGCCAAGACGCAGCAGTCTTTGAAGTCCTTCTGAAAACGGACGCACCCCTGGAGTTCGTCTACTTTGTTTCTCAGGGACTGGACGTTCCCCATGATCACCGAGGGCAGAGGAATCCGGGTGAGCTGTTGTTTCCTGAAGTGTAGTCTGACGCCTCCTCATTTACCTCGCTTCCTCTTCCTATCCCTCGTTGCTCCAGAAGTTTCATGAGAATCTCTCAGAATAAAGTCCAGTAGCTGTAGCATGATATTCATCACGCAAGCTAAACTCGCAACATTCAGTTGCAGTAGCACATCTCTAGTGTACTGCGTCCGACCCCGGTAGACAGCCCCGTTGACGTCGCAGGTAAGCAATAGATTGAACAGAATCCACAAAGTGGCAGGATAGAGAATATCCATTTTAAGTTAGTAAAACTAGAAGCACTCAATCATAACGACATTCAGATGATTAATTTAAGAAAAGAAAAGACATGTAAAAACCTTTAAAACAAGTATAAAACACCAACACGAGGACGCCAAACTCTCACTGCCGGTCGCTGCGTGCGCATGTACTTACTTGATAATTAGCGTGACTGCACTCCTTCGCATTACAAGCACACTATTGTTATTCTTTAGTTTTATTCGTTTTCTTCTTCTTCTTCTTCTTATTCTTATTCCACCAAATTTGGGGACGCTTTCTCCTCCCACAGTTTTCGAGATATCCACCCCAAACCAACTGTAACCCGTCTGGTCTGACCCCGATCGGGTTGCTTGTATACAGCTAAGCCATACCCGCACTCGTTCTCCGCTTTTTGTCGTTTTTTCATCCCTTTTTTCCCATAGACTCCAATCATTTTCAAAATCACCCCCCTCACCCTTCATGGCCTTCCCACTCGCTCACTTTTCACCCCAGAGCCACCATACCTCACATGTTGCCTCGGGACAAATCACCCAACACTCATCCAAGACCGCTTTCACCCGCACTTGTCTTTCTGTCATTTTTTTAATCAGTATTTTTACTCATTTATTCATCCCTCCATCCTGCCATTGACTTCAATTCATTTTTCAAAGTCTTACCACTCCGTCACCTTTGGCCCGACAACCACCGTACCGCATATGCTGCTTCAGGTCAAATCACCCATCACTCATTGAAAGCCATACTGACCCGCACTCGTCTTTTTGTCGTTCACTCATCCCTCCATCCTGCCATTGACTTCAATTCATTTTTCAAAGTCTTACTGTTCAATCACCTTTCGGCCTACGGTCACATTACCTCACATGCTGGCTCAAGTCATGCCACCCACCACTCATTGAAACCCATACTGACCCGCACTTGTCTTTTACTCGTTTATTCATCCCTCCATCCTCCCATTGACTTCAATTCATTTTTCAAAGTGTTACCACTTGGCCACCATTTGACCAAAAGCCACTGGACCTGATATGTTGCTTTGGGTCATGTGACCCAACACTCACCAGCGGTGGGTGTGTCCCTAGCAACCATATTGTTTACCCTAGCAACCGCCTGGCAACACCCTAGCAACCACCTAGCAACCATTTAGCAATGCCTTTGCAACGCCCAGCGACCATATTGTTTACCCTAGCAACCGCCTAGCAACCACTTACTAACACCCTAGCAACCGCATAGCAACATCCTAGCAACCAACTACCAACCACTTAGAAACACTTTGGCAACCACCCAGCAACACCCTAGCAACGCCCAGAGACCATATTGTTTACACTAGCAACCACTTAGCAACACCATGGCAACCACCCAGCAACACCCTAGCAACCAAGTGGCAACCACTTAGCAACACTTTGGCAACCACCCAGCAACGCCCTAGCAATGCCCAGCGACCATATTGTTTACCCTAGCAACCACTTAGCAACACCCTGGCAACCGCCCAGCAACGCCCTAGCAATGCCCCAGCGACCATATTGTTTACCCTCGCAACCGCCTAGCAACCACTTAGTAACACCATAGCAACCACCTAACAACACCCTAGCATCCACCTAGCAACCACTTAGCAAAGCCCTTGCAATGTCAGGCAACCATATTGTTTACTCTAGCAACCACTTAGCAACACCCTAGCAACCGCCTAGAAACCACCTAGCAACCACTTAGAAAACACTTTGGCAACCACCCAGCATCGCCCTAGCAATGCCCAGCGACCATATTGTTTACCCTAGCAACCACTTATCAGCACCCTGGCAACCGCCCAGCAACACCCTAGCATTGCCCCAGCGACCATTGTTTACCCTAGCAACCCCCTAGTAACCACTTAGCAACACCCTAGCAACCACCCAACAACGCACTAGCAACCAAATCATATACCTTAGTAACCATCTAGCAACGCCCTAGTAACCACCTAGCAACACCCTAGCGACCACCTTACATACCTTAGCAACCACCTAGCAACAGCCTAGCAACCACCTAGTAACACCCTGGCAACCACCTAGCAACACCCTACCCAGGTAACAATTTCTGGTTCCCAGAATGTTCCGGGAAGGCTATTTTTTAGTTGCGGGAACGTTGTCTGAAAGTATGTTTAAGGTAGTTGTAGTTTTCCTGACGTAAAGAGAATGTTAGCTTTTGGTTGCATGTTTGGTTCCCTGAAGGTTCTCCTAACATGACCACCTTTAGGCAACCTTTGCAGAACGTTCCCTTTTGGTTGTATTAACGTTCCCCTAACCTTTACATTACAGCTAACCTTTGAAAAACCTTATGACAACGTTACAGTTGGATTCCCTTAACATTACGAATTTTCGTGTTCCATCTGCGCATGAGCGCTCATTTTTGCAGTCATTCATGAACAGGCACACTTAGATGGGATAAAAAGTTTTATTTCAAACACCACTGCAATAACAGTTAAAAATATTTTTAAAATATAATATAGAAAGTAACTAAAAAATATAATAGAAAGTACCAGAAAGTACCTATTGCACAGTTTAATATTTACATGCATACGTGTATGTGTCAGTGTGTGTGTGTTTTTGTGGAAGTCTAGAGGGCCCCACTCCTAATCTTCCATGTGACTGTCAGCTGGCCTAAAAAGTTTAAGAAGAAACACAAAGTTTGGTATATTGTACTAGGAATGAACACCAACGTCTAGGTTAACAAAAGCAAACTGCCCTACTTACAACCCCTTATTTGGTAACAAAAAAGTGATTGCTAGGTTTCCCCTTCATTAGATTATTATGAACATTGCATTCATCACGACAGACAAATAGAGGAAATATTTCAATTTGTCACCTTTTTCTGTGTGGGGCGAACTTCAGTGCCTGCCCAATAAGGTCTTCCACTTCAGCGGCTCTCAATGATTGAAAATTTTTTTGGCAGGCCACTGGTGGAAGTGAAAGTGGAGAGAAGTTACAAGTCAAATGAATACTTGTAATAATATTGATGTTGACAACTGTTGACAATAGGGGTGCAACGAATAATCAACGTTGTCGACTAAAATCGATGATCAAATTAGTTGCCAACGAATTGAATTGTCGATTAGTTGGTGACGTCATCGCGTTTGTTTTTCGTGCTGACTCGGAATGCTCAGACATATAGCCTAAGCTACGTTGCTTTACTGGAGTGAACAATACAGATGGCAACACCTTCACAACCAAAGACCTCAAAAGTTTGGCAGCATTTCACTTTTAACCCTTTCGAACATAACTTATTTTTTGTAGCACGCCTGTTATGTTACATAGTTGTTATATTTTCATTAGTGTTATTAAGCTTCTCATAGTTTTCAGTTAGCATTTCCTATACTTTTTAATGTTAAATCACCGTTTCCTCAAAGCTAAAATTAGCTAGAATTTTTCCAATCTAGTTTTATAATCGCACAGGTTTTAGCATACCCGCTAAACAGCTAATCAAACCGGTGTGACCGGACGCGCGAAAGGGTTCAAATAATAACCTATTTTTCACAATGATAATGTTCACATTCCAAATGTGCCCTAACTTTACAATGTTAAATGAGAGCCCGTCTGCTATTTAGAAATTTAGAAATTCTCTGCTTAAACACTGCATCGTTGTCATGGCGATGTTTATAGCTGGAGATAGTGTTGCTGCCGAGTACACAAGCTTAGAGAACACCGGAGAATGTGATACTTTCTAAATCGCGAAATATTTCTGTTCTTTTTATCGAGCCGTTCTTTTTATCGTTGCGCCCAAATTTCACTGCCTGCTCTAAATCCATTTAGTGTAGCATAGTGGATAAGGTTAAGGAGTCGTAACCAGGGGGTTACTGGTTCAATCCAGAGAGAGAGAGAGAGAGAGAGAGAAGAAGAAGTGCAGCCATGCTCCCCTGGAGCTCCTAAAAATTGACCTTTTTTTCCAAGTTTCACAACTCTGAAATGTACAAAACCTAAAAGAAGACACTCAATATTGTGGACAAAGAGAAGAGGATCAAGAATATTGCTGTATGGCCTTTCTTCTGTGCTTTGTTTTCCCTATTTTCTCCTGATTTCATCCAGAGGTAAACACCTCTAAACCAAAGGACAGTGAGGAACAGCAGCAGCAAAACAGCAGCTAACAAGTCAGAGGGGATTAAGGAGAAAAAAATTAACACATTCACGATAACACAATCCAAAGAGCAATCCTCAAACAACCAACAGGAAGTGAGAGTGGTGAGCTTCTATTTAATTTACCTTCTTGAAAAACACAGTAACATAAACTAATTAAATCAGAGTACAATCTTTTCTAACCCTGACAAACAAGCTAAGAGCTAGCTGACAACTAGCTAAACAAGCTACCACACAGGTAACGGACAGTGAAATTTGAAAAAATGGATACATTGTCAGCAGCCTCTAGTAGAGTGCCCCTCCCCCATTCTATAATGTATCCAGCAACAGCTAAGAATGCAAAGGAGAAAAGGACATACAAGCACAGTTTTCTCAGGCAAAATCCAGAGACTTTATGGTCAGATACCACTCAAACAGGGGGAAGGCCCACCACCACTAACCTGCTTCTATACACAGAAGACCGTGATGCATGGCATAAAGCTATCTGCAAACACTTTAAATACTATAAAAACTGGGAATTTGCAATGGAAGATCTACAAAGAAGGGGACAACAGTACTACTTTCCTCACCATAAATCTATACCAAAACGGCACTGTTATGTTTCAAGGAAGTGAGGCAAGTTTGATCTCAGTCCAGAAAGACTTTGACATTTTAAAAAGACTGGCAGAGTCAGAGAAAGGAACGCAAGACACAGACAATCAGCCTGAAACACACAGTGCAAATAACAACTGCAAAGAGGTAGCAGAGGAGGAGGAACCCTGCACCAGCAATTACATTGCAGAACTTGAGCAGTCTGTCAACCAGTTAAAAGACAGCCTATCCCTACAGGAAGTTGAACTAGTGGAGCTCAAAGAACAGGTACTGCTGCACACTACATCCAACCAACACCTAGAGACACAGCTCCACCACCTCAAACAGGAGTTCACAGCATGAGTGAAGGGGCTGAGGGGACAAATCATGGAACTGCAGCAGGACAAGGAGGCCTTGAGGAGACAGCTCCGAGAGGCCAGAGAAGCACAGCTCCTGAGATGAAGCACTGGTGAGCCTTGGAGAGGAGATGAGCCCCACACACACCACCAAGCTGCATCCCAACACCCCAGCTACCACACCCACACCTGCACCCAACACTCCAGCTACCACACACACACCTACACCCAACACCCCAGCTCCCACACACACGTATGCACCCAACACTCCAGCTACCACACACACCTGCACCCATCACTCTAGCTACTACACAGACACCAGCTGCCAACACCCCAGCAGCGAAGGAGCTCCGCCCCAAATCAACATCACCACCCGGCACAAAGGCCAATACCTCTGAGCCCTGTCCCAACAGCCAGGAACTAACAGCTACATCTAGAATTACAGACATTGTCATCCTAATTGATTCCAACGGGAAGTTCATAAACGAACAGCAGCTGTTTCCTGGCCTAAAAGCAACAAAGGTTTGGTGCCCAAGAACAGATGATGCGCTTCAGCAACTGGACAACAAACTTCTAGGAGATCCAAGCCACATCATCATACATGTGGGGACAAATGATCTGAGGACACAACAAGAGCGTGTGGCAGAGTCTGTTATAAGAGTGGCAATGAAAGCAACAGAGACATTCCCCATGTCCAAGATAGTCATTTCCACCATCTTGCCCAGAACCGACATCCACCTAGACACCATAGAGAAGGTGAATGCAGCCATCTCCCGTGGATGTGCCCTCATGCTGAACGTCCACCTGGCACACCACCCCACACTTGGCCTCCACAGCCTACACGACCACGTGCACCTCCGCAAAGACACTGTCAATGTATTCGCCAAAACACTAAAAGATGTTGCCCTTGGCCGAATTCTCAAAAAGAAAACATCCATGGCCCCTCACCCTGCCAAAACATACCATCCAGGACCCCATCACAACCACCATCCTATGCCCAGGCTACACTCTGGTCCCCAACGCGGAGTGCCCCATAACCCTGCAACTCGACACAGACATCAAAAGCTCCAGTATCCCTCATCCCGTCGCCCTACAAGGCATCAGAGGCACCCCACGCACCCGAACAGGTACCCCACGCCACCACACCAGCATTATATTGGATATCCTCAACATCATCTGCATCAAGAACGCCAGCATCCACCAACATCAGGATGCCAGGGTAACCACCCCCAGCCCCTGGCAGGCCAGCAACCAGCCCTCAAGACACCTCTCGGCAAGCCAGAGCAGCAGGGGCAGCCTAGCTACGCTGCAGTGCTCAGTAAAACAAACAGCACCAGCAATACCAAACTGGAAGAGATCAGAGACCTACTTGGCATCATATGCACACGACTGATGGACTAGTTGTGAGTAACTCATGATGACTGATTACAATAATTCATGATTTTGCCCAATACAAAGGTATAATAATAACACAACAAAATAGTGAAAATATAAAAAAAAGAGAGAAAAAGAGAGAATTCAATATGGGTTTTGTTCATTGTAGAGTTCCTGAAACTTGTTAAATTTTGTTAGATCCTTGTATACAATGAAATCTTTAACAGTTACAGTGTGGAATATCCAGGGCATTCATTCATCCAGCTTTGGTTATAAAACTAAACATCCAAAGGTCACACGTGGAAGAGATTCAGGGGGCATAATTATTTGGTTCAAAATAGAAATAGCAAAATACATCACTACAATCAAAAAAGAAGAATCACATATCTGGCTAAAAATCGACAAAAAACTAACACAGACAGAAAATGACATATTCCTCTGTGCTCTGTACATTCCCCCCTCTGAATCTCCCTACTACAATGAGGAGATCTTTGATAATCTCCACAGTCAAATCAACCACTTCCAGGCCCAGGGAAAAGTGTTGATCTGCGGAGACTTAAATGCAAGGACAGGATCCCTACCTGACTACAATTCAGATGAAGGCAACAGCCACATATTTGGCAGCAGTTATCCACAAGACCTGGTCAACTTTGCCCGTAATACCTCTGACAAACTTATAAACAAAAGCGGAAAATCACTCATTGAGCTCTGCAAAAGCCTCGGTCTATACCTGCTCAATGGCAGGGTGCGAGGGGACTCCTTTGGGAGATATACCTACAGCTCATCACTTGGCTGCTCAACAGTTGATTATATGATTACAGATCTGGACCCATTCACTTTCAAAGCATTCACAGTCAAACCACTAACACCTCTATCAGACCATAGTCAAATTACTGTATATTTTAAAATAACAAAAAATACTAACACACTCACAAGGCCCAGCAAGCTCTATAACATCAGAGAAAAATACAGATGGACCGAAAACAGCAAAGAAAATTACCTGAGCGCAATCTGCCAACCCCAAGTCAGTTCACTGATAGAAAACTTTTTAATTAATACTTACCCCCATAGTAAAGAAGGCGTAAATCATGCTGTTAAAAACCTAAATAACATTTTCCATTACTTGGCATCAATTTCTAATCGTAAAACAGCAAAAAGAACTCATAAGAATAGCCAAGAAAAGGAAAAATGGTTTTACAGGGATTGCAAAATTATGAGAAATAACCTTAGGCTACTATCAAACCAAAAGCACAGACAACCCAACGACCCTGATTTACGCTTTACTTATTACAATGAGCTTAAAAAATATAAACGCACACTCAGAAGGAAGAGAGAACAGTTCACTCAAAATCAATTAAAAACAATTGAAGAATCTATAAACTCAAACAACTTCTGGAATAATTGGTATACACTGAATAAAAAGCAACATGAGGAACTCGCCATACAAAATGGAGAAATATGGAAAGGCCACTTTGAAAACTTGTATGGTAAATGTAACATGAACTCAGAACAAATGCAAATATACGAAAAAATGATCAATATGGAAAAGACAATCAAGGAATATCAAAACCCTTTAGATTACCTAATAACAGAAAAAGAACTATTAGAAAAAATCCAAGACCTGCAACCAAAAAAGGCAAGCAGGCCTGATGGCATTCTCAACGAAATGCTCAAAAACGTGTAGCCTGTGGGTCAGTTTAGTGAACTTTTGTAGTGTGTGTCTAGGCATTTGTGGTGGTGGGACTTGTTTTTTTGTACTCTTTGTTTTTCCCATCTCTTCCTTTCTGGCTCACCCACTGGTGCTTGCGTTCACTAATTAGCAATTAAGGCAGGCATTGCCTAAGACACCTGAAACACGAGTCAGGCTTATGCATAAGCCTTTGGGGTCCGACGCCGGAAACTTGCAACTGTTGTTAGCACTCTGGAGTAGTAGCAGCGCTGGGCTTTGTCTCCCGTGTCCAGGTATGTTTGCTTTTACTTGTTCGCTGTTCATCCGTGATCTGAGCACGAACGTAGGTTAAATTTTTGTTTGTTTGGTTAATAGCAGAGCAGACGCTACCTGAGCTGTATTGTCTGAACCGCCGTGTCCACACTGAGTGAATGGTCTACAGGCTAATAGCGGAGCAGACGCTACCTGAGCTGTATGGTTTGAACCGGCGTTTCTACACTGAGTGAATAGTCTACAATCACTGGCAACGCTGTTAGCTGGGTACGTTATGACATGCATTGATGTGGATTATTCAGCGTTATTGTGTTTTTGTAATGCCAAGCATATTTATTTCTTATCAGCATTCCCATGGGTGTGACTGACTGGCTGGGTTATTTGGGTCGGCAACTGTAGCGTCTGCCTTTCACTGGAGAAGAGCCGTCCAGCTACTCAGAGCGGCTGGCTGCTGTTCTTTTACGGTATGAATGTCTTGAGTGTGGTGCTGCTAATAGAAGCGTTTCTTTTGTTTTCTTGGTTTTGTGTTGTTTTGGTTGTTTGTTTCTTTTTCTCTCTAGCCCGTGTGCAATAGATTGTCTTTTGTTAGATGGTGTTGTAGGCTGCGGGCTAGAGTGAATTTTAAATCTTTTTTTTTTTTTTTTACTTTTGTTTGTCCCTCCCTGCTCCTTATTAGCCACAGTAGCCTTAGAGGGGGGGCATTGGATAGCCTAAGGTGCGGGAGACTTCGCTAGAAAGCCGGCCCTGGTGTTTCTGGTTCACAAGTAATTTGATTTACCATGCTGAGTGAGTTTTTCCTCTCTTTGCCATCTCTTTGTGGTGTGGTGTGAGGTTTTGGAGTGTGTACTGAGATTGAGCCCATTAGTCACGTGTGGTATTGTAAACCCAGCTTCTCTAGGGGTTCTCGTCATCTGACTAGCGGGCCTCCTCCCCCTACTAGTGGCCAAGTGGCTTCCACCCTGTGCCCCTTCCCTATTATTTATGAGTTTATTCTGTGTATTTTGTGTGAACGAACAACAACCCTTTATTTAATAAAGACCATATTATTCTATTTTTCTAAAACCTGTGTGCATATGTTTTTTTTTGGGACAGAGTTCCCTTTGCTCCGATTATTGTGTTCATTGGCAGGCTAAAGGGGTGGTGTAGTCAGCTTATAGGCGGGTGCTACAAACGCAAGCCACAATCTCCGTATGGCTATTCTAAAACTGTTCAACTTGGTTCTGAGTGTCGGATACTTCCCTGATGTCTGGAACGAAGGACTCATTGCACCCCTTTTCAAAAGCGGAGACAGATTCGACCCCAACAACTACCGAGGCATCTGTGTGAGCAGTAACCTGGGGAAGTTATTTTGTAGCATTTTGAACAACAGAATTATAAACTTCCTTATCGAACACAATGCCTTGAGTAGAAGTCAAATTGGTTTTTTACCTAAATGCAGAACATCAGATCACATTTTCACCCTACACACCCTAATCAAATATGTAAACCAAAATAAAACCAAAATATTCGCCTGCTTTGTAGATTTTCAAAAGGCCTTTGATTCAATTTGGCATGATGGATTATTCTTTAAACTTATTGAAACTGGTGTAGGGGGAAAAACATATAACATAATAAAATCAATGTACTCAAACAACAAATGTGCAATTAAAATTGGAAACAAACAAACAGAATTCTTCACTCAAGAACGGGGTGTGAGACAGGGCTGCCCACTATCACCGACCCTCTTCAATATTTATATTAATGAATAGGCAAAAAAACTCGAGCAGTCAGCAGCACCTGGTCTCTCATTAAATGAATCCGAAATTAAATTCCTTCTTTTTGCAGACGACTTGGTTCTGCTGTCTCCAACAGAAGATGGTCTACAGCAGAACCTAAATGTCTTGCACAAGTTCTGTCAGACCTGGGCCCTGACTATTAACCCCCAAAAAACAAAAATACTAACATTTCAGAAAAAATCCAGATGTCGGGGAAAAAAATTCATCCTTGGTTCAAATACAATTGAACATGCAAAAAATTACACATACCTTGGGCTGAAGATTACTACAACTGGTAACTTTAACCTGGCTGTGAATGACTTAAAAGAAAAAGCAAGAAGGGCTTTCTATGCCATTAAAAAATCTATCCAATTTGACATACCAATTAGAATCTGGCTCAAAATTTTCCAATCAGTCATAGAACCTTTGCATTGCATTATACGGCAGTGAAGTGTGGGGTCCACTCATGTACAACGGGTTTGAAAAATGGAACAAACACCCAGTTGAAACCCTGCATGCAGAGTTCTGTAAGTGTATCCTCAAAGTACAGAGGAGCACACCTAACAATGCATGCAGGGCTGAATTAGGCCAATATCCCCTATCAATTAAAATTGAGAAACGAGCCATCAAATTCTGGAAACATCTCAAATCAAGTGACCCTAACTCTTATTGTTTTAAAGCCCTGAAAAGCCAAGAGATGAGCACAAAAATAAGTCCCCTCTGCCAGCTAGTCTTGAGGCTCACACAAACTAATACGACTAACAAGAATAACCAGACTAATACAACTAACAATCAGCCTCAGGACTATGCCACCCTTGCACAAACAATTCGGCCTAACCAAATTATAAAAACACAAAAAGAAAACTCTGATATTGGATTGAAACAACAAAAAATCAAAGTAAACTTCGATGCTATTTGGCCCTAAACAGAGAATACACTGTGGCAGACCACCTGTCCACAGTGTCTAATACAAAACAAAGGAAAACCTTGACCAGGTATAGACTAAGCAATCATAACCTGGCTATTGAAAGAGGCAGACACAGGCAAACCTGGCTGCCCACAGAAGAGAGACTATTTACTACCCATTGCAGCCAGGGCATGATAGAAACAGAGCTCCACTTCTTGAGTGAATGCTGCAAATTCAAAGATATCCGGAAGGAATTCTCTCCGGAATTCAAAATAATCTACCCAGACTTTGAAAAGTTTGAGGACAGTAAGATTCTAAGAATATTACTAGGCGAGGAACAAGACAGTGCCAGAGTCGCAGCTAGGTATGTGGATGCCTGCCACAGACAAAGAGAGTCACTCCATCAGTAAAACACTTATAGGAATAAATACACACACACAAACACGCACCACACACACACACACACACACACACACGCACACACGCACACACACACAAATACTAACCTGAGCACATGTGAAAGAGAGACCTGCTTTGAGCCATGTCTGCTAAACATGTGATGTTCTGTATTTGTTGTTTGTTTGTTTTTTATGTATGTAGAAATGCTTTGGCAATACAAATGGAGTTTTTGTCATACCAATAAAGCTCATTTGAATTTGAATTTGAGAGCGAGAGAGAGAGAAAGAATTTTTTTTTCCCTCCAGCTCTCTACCTTTCAAAGCACAAATACACAAAGCTGTAGCATCTGGCTAAATTTAAAAGCTGATAGATAAATAAGAGCCATTGAGTAATTGTGTGATTCATAATCCGAATAGTCGATTATTCATTTCAATAATCGATAGATTATTCGACTATGAAAATAGTCGTTAGTTGCAGCCCTAGTTGACAAAATAACACTTGCCTGTTATAATCCTGCATATAGGCAGGTCTTCAAATGCCCTTTTATTCTTTCGTCCCCAAAGACTAAACTGGGCCAGCACGTCGTTGGTGGCTACTTTCCGTAACATGCGCCAAATGGCGATTCCAGGATTTCCACCACCCAATGAGCTCAAAAAATGTTGCTGTAAAGAAATCCATAATAGAAATACATAGTTAGGCACTGTAGAACAATGTTAAAGCTGGTACAATTTCACTTCATGAGACAATAGCAGTTAAGTTAATGAGACTGAATTTATGCAATTACAATGTCCTTATTATGAATTTTCTTAATATGCCAGTGTATTATGGCCACTTTATTACCATTTTACTCCTCCTCTCCTGCTGGTCCAGACCCCTGTTCAATTCATCCAATTCAGAGATGGTTTTGCAGGGAGACAGCAGCAGTTCTTCCTCTGCAACAGTGCTGTGTGCCTGTTGTCTTCTGAGGAGCATCATCATCATATTCTCCTCCAATGCGTCCATCCTCTGAATTAGATTTTGATGGTGTTACTTTTAAGTAATGTCATAGATTATATACTTGCATCTATGTGGAAAAAAAAAGTGCAACCACTTACTTTTTGTCTCTGAATCAGCAAGCGAGCTCAGCTCTTCAGCTGTAGGACGCACCACTTATGTAGTTTGCAAAAAAAAACACAAAAAACAGTGAGTTACCCGCAACTTTCATATTTTGCAATTATGTGTTACTGGAGCCGGAAAATTTAAAGCCACTGTACCTTGAATTGAGCCTGGTGAGCGAAGCGGCTCACATGATCCAGGCCTACCCGCCGGTTGCCTGTGTGGTGTTCTGACACACTCACCTGACTCAGGCCAACTGGCTGGTGGCCTGTGTGGTGTTGATTCATCTGAGAAGAAAGTGTATATGAATGTTGGTAATTGCTAAATTTAAAGCAAGTTTCTTATATATGTCATTTGCAAAAAATAAACTTCTTTTGTGCTACATTAGACAATCATAAAAGGGAACTTACACACAGGTGGTGCAGGCACTGGAATGTGTTGCTCTGAAATAGGCAAGAAGAGACAATAAATCAGTCACATGCTATACATTAGGTTGTGTAAAGAAATCCATAATAGAAATACATAGGTCACGTTCCTAGGTAGGCAATATGACTTGATTGGCAATTTATTTCAAGACATGCATAAAGTTAACTTACAGACAGGGGTTCCAGGCACACACTACGTGCGGGAAATCTTACTCGCCGATACTGACTCCTCTGAAATGACAGATCTTACAAGTTGTATTGACTGTGGAAATAAATATTTGAACTGCTAAATCAAGTCTGTGCTTAAGAGTTCTTACCATCACTAGAAGCGTCCGACATGTATCTCCGTGGACGTTTTTGTGATCTTTTTCTGAACTCTTCCTCCGTGTCAACATTTGATGTTTCTGTGACACGCTGACATTTCTTCACGGCTTTTGAGTAAGAGTCTGTATAAGGAGAACACATCTGTGTAAGACAACAGCAGAACACAGCTGCATTTCCATACAGAGAAAAATTATACTGACAAATCAAATATAACACATAGCGGAAATACGTCACCTGTGGTCAGCCGGACTTTTTTTTACTGGATATTTACTCCAGCTTTTGTCTGGCAAGTGGCACCCCTTCACTTGCCGCCTCACATTATGCACAGTCCAGTAGCAGAAGGTGCCCTGTTGGAAAAATGTAAATAATTTCACATAATTACTCATAAGTTGGTGGACAGGAGAGCACATTTAGTATGGTAACAGAAATGTCTATACAAAACCTCTCATACCTCAGTAGATCTTTCCAACCATGAGGTTGGAACAACCTCCACTGCACTGTCAGCAAATTTGATGATGCTGAAGTTCTTCATCTGTTGAGATTGTCGGGGAAGTGAGGATTTAATAAAAATTCAATGGTCTGAACCCAGCGGTCTTAGAAATTAACGCCCTTGTTTATCGTCCGGCACTCTGAATACCGGACACAAATGACGTCAATTACTAAAACTCCTCACTTAACCAACATGTAAAATAATAATAAAAATGATTTAATTTAATAATTATTATCAAAGATATTAACTATCAATTAAATCACCGAATTCGTTGATAGGAGATGAGCAGTCTGGTGGATCAACCTTTGCCAGAAATATAGAGCCACAACTGGAATAAATTAAAAAGGTTTATTAAGCAGTTACACTAAGACAAGACAAAATTCAAAGTCTGGGCTACAGACCTGGTCCACTACCATAACAGACACTAAATTACATACAGACATGAACAAAACAAGAACATGGATGGATCACAGAATGGGTGAATGAATGCGTGCAGAGAAAATTACCCAAGCCAATTGTTTACCTCTCCCAAGGAAGAACACAGGAACCACTCATGATAACAGCAAAACTCCAAAAGGAAAGATGCAAAAAGTTGCAGGATAAACTGAGCCACGGACTGGATGACTGAACGGATGACTGAGCGTAGGCAAGGAACTGAGCCGTGGCAAAAACTGATCAACGACAAAAGACTGAGCCAAAGCGAAACTGAACCCAGAGGCCTGTTCTAGGCCTGACTTAAGAAGAAGCTCTCTCCACCTCCCTGACCCACGCATGATTAATTTTATGGTTGGGGAGTGCCTGGAAGTTTCTCCAGGACTTAATTTTGTCCTTTCGATCCAAACATCTGGAAATACCAGATATATTGTCAATATATATACTCTCATCTTTGCATTCAGCTCTTCATGAGCATCGCAATGACACCAAACATTAATAGGCATGGGCTGAGAGGAGAGAGTTAGCTGGGAGAAACTGGTAAAATGGTGGTTTTGCTGCTATATTGAGAAATACATGTGTTATCACACAACATTGGGTTTTCCACATTTTTCATGGCATGAGAGTACAATTACTGTAGGGTACAAAAGGGTAAATGATCCGAACGTATAGGTACACACAAAGAAAACACACACACACACACACACACACACGCGCTGATTGTGCTCAGGGGAGAAGGGGGGAGAGAAGGCAACCCCCTGCCGCTGTGGTCTACCAGGATGTTACACCTTAAGCAACTTAGATTGGCTAAAAAGGCAGAGTTCTTTAAGATTATATTAGAAGTATTTGGCACCTAAACCTCTTTCAGATTACCAAACATGACTGTAGCCACCGTTTAGCCAAGGATTCTACATCCGAGGGGCAGATTCATGCTTACCAATAAACAAAGCGGGCGTATCACGCCCTACTTCCACTTTTATCTGGCAAAATAATGTGAATCCAAATAGTCAATCATTATGGTTGAGGTTTTAAGTATCTGACTAGGTTTTAGGTGACTTCTTGCAATCTTAAAGTGATGGCTACTTATTTTAAGTAGGTACGTGATCTGTGGTCACTGATTTTGGGGTATTTATGGTGGTAGTCCATTTGACCTCTTGCCTGCTATGTGTGTGTATTTGTTGACTTATCTTATCTGCGCTTGTTCTGGTCCTGAGCAGGGAAAGGAATCCTAGAAAACCCAGACCAGGGCAAATAGCCATAAAATGCATGGTACTCTCCCGACAAGATACAAGGGCATTACTGGCAGGGCAAATGGAACAACATAGATTGCATTAATAACAACAATTGGTAATACAATAATAATGACACTCACAGGCATACATTTAAAGGTTGGCATGATTCAAGTCAGAGCAGTTAGTCTTTATGTGGAAAGGAATGGTTCATTTTTTGTGGCCAGTCATTGACAAAGTCCTTGAAGGTCTTGTGTTTGTGTATTTGTATATATGTGTGTTTAAGATAAGATAAGATAGAACTTTATTGATCCCACAGCGGGGAAATTCACATGTCACAGCAGCATTTAGACAGAGGTAGAAAGAGTGGCAAAGTGCAAAAACAGAACCAATAAAATAGTAAATAAGTGTACATTAAGAATAAAAAAACAAACAGAAAAATAAGAAAAACCACAGATGTGCAAAAACTATGTTTGTATGCATGTGTGTAAGTTTCTTAAGTCATGCAGGACTGTCAAGAAAATATTGCTTAGTGGCTCCTCGATCATGATGGCCTCTTGTAAGTTCAAATTCTGACACCAGCTTCATGAGGGCATCTCTCTTCTTCACCCTGAAGCACCCGATGATCCTTGAATCACAAGGATCTGTGAACAGAGGCTCCACTTTCTCAAACACCTTGCACAAAACCATCTCATTCCTCTCCTCAATGGCCTCGCAACATTTGTCGCCTGACAAGATATATGCATTGTTTGGTCTTCTTCTTCGTGCAGGACCTGAGCTGCTCTGACACTGCTCCATCTCCAAGAGCCTTTTGGCCACTTGAATTAGTGGTCTTCTTCCTGATCTGACTAGATGTTTCAGCTGTGCCATGTAGTTTTCAAAGTGGAATGCACTGCATGCATCCAAGCATCCAAAAGTTTCTGCTTCATCTGTCAAATGGATCATTGCATGGACATTATACACCATGAAGTGACTGCCATACAGTTCAGCTGTCCTTGACACAAAATACATCATCAGACTTTTGCTGTAGTCAGAGTGTTTACATGCCAGATTGGGAGAAACCAAAACATTCAGTGCCACACTGAAAGCCATGAAATGATTATACAGCTGGCTAGCCAGGATGCCCTTTAGCACAATTTTTCCTGTGTAAAGGGCAAATTGACGCAGCTCAGTAGCCTTCCATCGGTCCACTTCTTCCAAGCTTCGTGGCTTCCTGGCAAAGCAACCTGGTATAGATTGTCTCAAACAATCTAATCTTCTGCTGACTTCTCTAACCTGTCCAGCAGACATTCTGACCCGTCTGTTTCCCCTCACCCATTCAATCAGCAGTTTCCTCATTACACCTAAACAGGCTTGGTGCATGTAGTCAATGGGAAACGTTTTCATCATGTCAATGGGAAGTCGCAGAAATGGGGAAACTGCGTGGCCCTCATTTTCCTTGGCTGCCATCTCTGTTCTGAACATCTCGTTGGTTCGCAGGGTGATGTTTACAACATCAGGGTATGTCACACGGCCATCCACCCATTGCCCCCTCTGTGTACATTTGTCGCATCCATTGTATCCAGCGCACACTTTGGTTGTTTTGACCATGGCTTTCGCTGGAGCATTACATACTACACAGTGCAGCATAACCTTCTTTCCTTGGATTCCATTTTCAAGCAGATCCTGCACTTCTGCAACTGCATCATTGAGAAACTCCAAATCCGTGGGCTTTGAGGGGCCAGCAGTTAAAGTTACAGGGAAGACACGGGTTGGAGTCAGATGAATGGCACACAAGACAGGCCACAGAGTGATCTTGCTGCTTTTGAATAGTGGCAGTCCATCAACGTTGAGAGACAAATCCAATGTGTTTACTTTTTTCAGAACCTCCTCTGGGTACTGGATGAGTTGTCCTTCGAGACTTCTCCTTAAACCAAAGTGGACATACTCCATTCCTGATACTGTGGCAGACCTGATGTCCCTGGGGGTTGATAAAAAGGTTCTGGCTGTCGATGGCAGCTCTGGGTGTCCATTGGCTTTCAGCCCTACAAGAAGGTCATCAAGAGCAGTGTGTGGAATCTGATGTTTTAAGGCCCAGTGTTGTAAAAAGCACTTGAATGAGTCTTGTGGGTTTTGTTCCTCACTGCTGGAGTCACTCATCTCATCTATAGGTTCCTCCATGGACACATTACACATTTCCAGGTCTGTGGCAAAAGAAACACTGCGTTTTTCCTCCTCAGAGCTCCCTACAGAGTTTGCTGACATTGCCGTGAGTTCAGATTCCTCTTCACTCTCCTGTAGCTGTGCCAGTTGTAGCTGTGCCAGCTGTCGCTGTGCCTGTTCTTGTCGTGCCAGCTCTCGCCGTACCCTCTTCCACCGCTTTGTATAGGCCTGTCCTCTCTCTGAACTCATTCTGTTCAAATTTTGCATGATCTGTATGTATTTCCGACTCTGTTGTAAGTGAAACTTGTAAATTTACTAGGCCAACACAATGACACAAAGCACTGCTTAGGCATACAATTTCAAGACCTGTTTAGCTTAAATTGAAAACAATAGAAACAAGTACAGTAAGTAGTCAAATCTGTGAAGGAAAAAAACTCAAAAATTTGTGTTGTGTTCCGATGTTATTATTCCGACTTTATTATTGTTCCTACTTTCCGGGGAGTAAAAAGTGTGACACTAACAGTCATAGAAGCAGGCTAGAGCGAGATGTAGATGTTAGGTTATTACCTTTGTTTATCATGAACTACAACGCAATGAACAGATGCAAGATTATACATTCACTCTCGTACATCGCGCACTAGCGTCTACGACTGCTGGTGTCACACTCTTAATACTCCCTGGAACAACTGTAAAGTAGGAACAATAACAAAGCCGGAATAATAACAACGTTGGAACACACAGATTTTCGAGTTTTTGCTCAGAATTTTCGAGTTCTAAACTCAAAAATAACGTTTACACTTTAACTTTACATTTTTAACTTACCTTTTCAATCGAAAAAGTCCTCTGCCAAATAAAGATGTTCGATTTAAACTCCAGAATCCCAAAAATCCGAACATCCTTCTTCAGCCTCTCATGGAACCTTATCGATTTCTTCCAGCCAATCAGGGAAGCTCGTGCTGTGTCACACATAGTGACATCAGATGATCTGGCCAATCAGCAAGGACGCGGGGCATTTCAAACTTAAGTGGTTCCGGAATTTTCCGTTGCTCTTTTTACTATTGTTCTATGGCTTTACCCATATAATATATCGGAAATTTTACAGAGATAAGCAGAAATCGGTCTAAATTATTCATATCTTTCAATGTATGATGCTACAGCCTGTTACAGCTCAGGTCCTTGTATCCAAGAAGCAAATACGGCATCACACACTCATTCTAGCTGTTAAGGATCTACAGTACAAATTCTTTTATGAACTAGACACCAACCTTATGAAGCCCGGTTGTACGGCTATTGTTTTATCCTACATAAAAAACATAGCACACGTACCCTAATGCTACTCTTCAGGGGCAGAAACAAACGGCAACGCATTCCTAATCATCTGCTCCATGCCACAACAACACTTCTCATTTACCCCAAAAAAGAAATGCGCTACCTGATGACGTTGTTCCTAGGCGACACAGTACATCTTAAAGGTACATTGCATTATTCCGACAGTAGCTGAAGTTTTGCAATAACTTTTGAGTTTAACCACAGTAGCTCATTTGTTTTCAATGCACAGATTTTCTAATTCACTTTTAGGGAGAATTGGATGCATCCATTCCCTGCAGCAGCAGTTTGGGGGTTTGTGATTTAATGTCTGGAAATCAGACATTCAAAAGCTGAACTATAGGCTATCGTTCGCACATTTAACAAGCCTGTGGAATTGGAATGCAGTTCTGAATAGAGAAGGCATATTTTTTGATGGCTGTTCACAGGCCATTTGTGTTCACCACTTAATTACCGGCGAATAGAGTGTCACACAATAGGCGTGTTGATAGCTCCAGGTTTTACCATTAAAATGCTAACGGAAATGAAATTGTGTTAGGAAGTAGCGTCCATTTACAGCATTCTGTGTGCTGACTCATTTTCATCAGAATTGAAATTTTGAAAACTCGCTGCCCCTTAATTAAGGCATTTAAAATGTAATGTATGCTGTATCTCAAAAACTTAAATGAAGCTGGTTTAAATACAATAACTTCAAATAGGCTGTAATTTTCGTACTTTGTACATAATTTTAATTGGTCCATCATTTAAACCCGTCAACCTCTGCGGAACGTTGTAGGAACATTCTATTTTAGCTGAATTCAGAAATGCCAAAATACAACCAGTTGGGAACGTTGTGTACAGACAACAATGCAACTATAGGAGAACGTTAGGAGTTTTTTAGTTCCCTAAACGTTTAGGGAACGTTAGGCTTCTGTGTAACCCTGTCCTAACGTTCTCTAAAAGATGGTTTTTGGTTTTTGTCTAACCTAACCTTAGGAGAACCACAGGCTAACGTTATTTGAACGTTTTGTGTTTGCTGGGTAGCAACCAACTACCAACCCACTTAGCAACACTTTGGCAACCACCCAGCAACGCCCTAGCAATGCCCAGAGAGTATATTGTTTACCCTAGCAACCACTTAGCAACACCCTAGCAACCACTCAACAATGCACTAGCAACCATGTAGCACCATATTGTTTACCCTAGCAACCACTTATCAGCACCCTGGCAACCGCCCAGCAACGCCCTAGCATTGCCCCAGCAACCACATTGTTTATCCTAACAACCCCCTAGTAACCACTTAGCAACACCCTAGCAATCATCCAACAACGCACTAGCAACCAAATCATATACCTTAGTAACCATCTAACAACGCCCTAGTAACCACCTAGCAACAATCTAGCAACCACCTAGTAATGCCCTGGCAACCACCTATTGTCCCATTGATTTCATTTTTCAAAGTCTTACCACTCGGTCACCAATTGACCAATAGCCACAGGACCTGCTATGGTGCTTTGAGTTATAACAAAATATCTCGAGAATAGCATTTATAGTGTATTGCCTTGGTCAAAAAATGACTAAATGCTGAGTGAAAATTTGTTGTCGCAGAACGTGTTTAGGAGCACGTTTCAGGCCATTTCGAGTCGATTGGTGCAGGTTTGTGGTGACATTTTTTGGGGTCCCATACTTAGTTGGGTGACCAGTTGGCTATTATTATATGGGGGTGACCAGATGGCCGTACTTCCATACACTGCACATGAAGTTGAAAAGTTGGAAAGGGGGCTAAAGTTTGGGTTCCAAGGGCCCAAATGGATGTTCAGGTTAGGTATAGCTTTAGCATTAGTTCTAGGTTAGCATTAGCTTTAGCTTTCCGCTTAGCATTAGCATCAATGTAGATTTAGGGCTAGGGCTAGAGTTAGGGTTAGGGATTCTGAAGGTCGTAGAGACTCAGAACCAAGTCCTGGGGGGGGGGGTTTTGGGGACGCCCGATTGATTAGTGCAACTCCCACCCTTCTGCAACCATAGGAAGTGGGCCTAACCGGCATCGTGAAGCAGTTTTTCTTGAATAACCTCAGGAGGGAAGGTCCCAGGGGCGTGGTGTGTGGACGTATCCTCTTCCCCTTCGTGCTTCCTGAAAGTTTCAACTGTCTAGGTTCTTGCCTTCCACAGTTATAACAAAATATCTCTAGAAATGAGTTTATAGTGTATTGCCTTGGTCAAAAAATGAATAAATGCTGCATGAAAATTTGTTGTCGCAGGAAGTGTTTAGGAGCACGTTTCAGGCCATTTCGAATTGATTGGTGCAGGTTTGTGGTGACATTTTTTGGGGTCCCATACTTAGTTGGGTGACCAGTTGACTATTATTGTAAGGGGTTGACCAGATGGCCGTACTTCCATACACTGCACATTAGGGTGAAAAGTCAGAAAGAGGGCTATAGTTTGGGTTCCGAGGGCCCAAACAGAGGTTCAGGTTAGGTGTAGCTTTAGCATTAGTTCTAGGGTTAGCATTAGCTTTAGCTTTCCACTTAGCATTAGCATCAATGTAGAGTTAGGGCTAGGGGTTTATGGTTGGATTTAGAATCTGATTCTGACATAAGTTGAAGCTCTCAGGTAGCCGACTCAGAATATGGAGTTAAGGCCTGATCGAACCTTCCTATCTTGAATGGCGGCTTCTAAAACGGTTAGGGTTAGCGTTAGATTTAGGGTTAGGGTTAAGGTTGGAGTTAGGATCTGGTTCTGTCTTAAGTTGAAGCTCTCAGGAGCCATCTCAGAATCTGGAGTTTCGGCCCGATCAGACCTTCCTTGCTCAAATGGCGATATTCTAAAACGGACAGGGTTAGAGTTCACAGTTGGATTTATGATCTGGTTCTGACATATGTTGAAGCTCTCAGGGAGCCGACTCAGAATCTGGAGTTTCAGACCAATCGGCCCTTCCTAGCTCGAATGGCAACTTTCTAAAAGGGTTAGGGTTAGGGTTCACGGCTGGAGTTAGGATCTGCTTCTGATATATGTTGAAGATCTCATGGAGCTGACTCTGAATATGGAGTTTCGGCCAGATTGGGTTAGGGTTATCAGCCAATAAAAGTGGGAATACCAATGGAAATTTAAAGCTTGAGAGTATTCCTTCAGTAATGCTAATGAATTTTGTTCTGTAATGCTAATGTGAACCTGTCAACCGGTGAGTCTAAAGAAAGGTGTATTTGCATTGTATTTCATTATTCCAGGGTTATTTGCTCCGAAATGATGTATTCTGGAATTATAACGCCTGAGTGTTCTGCTTCTGAAAGGTCTGAAAGTAAGTGCTTATCTGCCTGTGAAAATGTGGTGATCTTGCTAAACCATATACTATTCACTATTGGATGTATCAGTTGACTCCGATGGGAAGAAAGGATCAAAATATGGAATGCATATGTGCTGCTGAAGCCAGCTCTATTGTAAGGAAGGAACACTGGTCATATAAGTGACGTAGTCCGGTAAGTGTTCTCAGTGACGCTAGGTGCATTTATTCTCAATACGGTCCCAATATATGTGCATTTACTCTAAAGAGTGGTGATTCTAACATACCTTAAGAGAAAGATATTTATGTCATTAAAAATTGATTGCTGTAATTTAATTTTTTAAATTTTCTGAAACTCAAGGTGCATTGTGGGTTTTATCTTACCACCTTCTGCCAACTCAAGGTGCATTGTGGGCTGCTACTACAGCCTGCCACCACAGCTGCTACTGGCGGCCTGAGAGAGGGAGGGTGTGACGTCATGATGCACGTGCCGTTTGCAGTTAGTTACATGTATTGTTGCACTTGTACAAATTATGTAATTAAGTGCATTTTCATCAATCCCATAAACTAAAGTTTAAGGTTTTACGTTTTAGAGTTAGGATCTGGTTCTAACTTAAGTTCAAGCTCTCAGGTAGCCGACTATGAATCTGGAGTTTGGGCTCGATCAGACCTTCCTAGTTCGAATGGAAACATTCTAAAAGGGTTAGGGTTTAGGGTTGATTTAGGAGGGATTTATATGTTGGATAGGGGTTGGATTGACTGAGATCTGATTCTGTTTTTACATACGGGGAGACTGAGAATCTGGAGTTTCGGCCCGATTGAACCTTCCAATCTTGAATGGCAACCTTCTAAAAGGGTTTGGGGTTAGAGTTAGGGTTATGGATAAGGTTGGAGTTAGGATCTGATTCTGACATATGTTGGAGCTATCAGGGAGCCGACTGAGAATCTGGAGTTTCGGTGCGATCGAACCTTCCTATCTTGAATGGCGACCTTCTAAAAGGGTTAGGGTTATGGTTAGGGTTAGGAATACGGTTGGAGTTAGAATCTGATTCTGACATATGTTGAAGCTCTCAGCGAGCCAACTCAGAATCTGGAGTTTCGGCCCGATCAGACCCTCCTGGCTCGAATGACGATCTTCTAAAAGGATTGGGGTTGGGGTTAGGGTTAGGGTTAGGGTAGGGATACGGTTGGAGTTAGGATCTTATTCTGACATATGTTGAAGCTCTCAGGGAGCCGACTCAGAATCTGGAGTTTCGGACAGATCAGACCTTCCTGGCTCGAATGACGATCTTCTGAAAGGATTGGGGTTAGGGTTAGGGTTAGGGTTAGGGGTAGTGATACGGTTGGAGTAGGGCTGTGGGTCTGACATGTTGAAGCTCTCAGCGATCCGACTCAGAATCTGGAGTTTCGGCCCGATCAGACATTCCTAGCTCGAATGACAACCTTCTAAAAGGATTGGGGTTAGGGTTAAGGTTAGGGCTAGGGATACGGTTGGAGTAGGGTTGTGGTTCTGACATATGTTGAAGTTCTCAGCGAGCCGACTCAGAATCTGGAGTTTCGGCCCGATCAGACATTCCTAGCTCGAATGACGACCTTCTAAAAGGGTTAGGGTTAGGGTTAGGGTTACATTTGCAGATCAGTGGGTGCTTGCCACTCATTTCATAACCAGAAGTAAGACTAACAAAAAAAAAAAGAAAATAAAAAAAGGAAAGGCATAGTAGGGACAGGCCCCTTGGGGATTGAACCCGGGTCCTCTGGATGTGAAGGCCACTCCACTTTAATCTGGGGTAATCTTGCTAAACCATATACTATTCACTATTGAATGTATCAGTTGACTCCGATGGGAAGAAAAGATCAAAATATGGAACGCTTCACGAATTTACAGGTCATCCTAATCTTCTCTGTATCATTCCAATGTTAGCATATGTGCTGCTGAAGCCAGCTCTATTGTAAGGAAGGAACACTGGTTATATAAATGACGTAGTCCGGTAAGTGTTCTCAGTGACGCTAGGTGCATTTATTCTCAATACGGTCCCAATATATGTGCATTTACTCTAAAGAGTGGTGATTCTAACATACCTTAAGAGAAAGATATTTATGTCATTAAAAATTGATTGCTGTAATTTAATTTTTAAATGAATTTTACGTTTTATTTTCTGCCACGCAACTCAAGGTGCATTGTGGGTAATATGCAGACTACAGCCTGCCACCACAGCTGCTACTGGCGGCCTGAGAGAGGGAGGGTGTGACGTCATGATGCATGTGCCGTTTGCAGTTAGTTACATGTATAGTTGCACTTGTACAAATTATGTAATTAAGTGCATTTTCACCAATCCCTAAACTAAAGTTTAAGGTTTTACGTTTAGAGTTAGGATCTGGTTCTAACTTAAGTTCAAGCTCTCAGGTAGCCGACTATGAATCTGGAGTTTGGGCTCGATCAGACCTTCCTAGCTCGAATGGAAACATTTCTAAAAGGGTTAGGGTTTTGGTTGGGTTAGGATCTGATTCTGACATATGTTGGAGCTATCAGGGAGCCGACTGAGAATCTGGAGTTTCGACCCGATTGAACCTTCCTATCTTGAATGGCAACCTTCTAAAAGGTTTTGGGGTTAGAGTTAGGGTTATGGATAAGGTTGGAGTTAGGATCTGATTCTGACATATGTTGGAGCTATCAGGGAGCCGACTGAGAATCTGGAGTTTCGGCCCGATTGAACCTTCCTATCTTGAATGGCGACCTTCTAAAAGGGTTGGGGTTAGAGTTAGGGTTAGGAATACGGTTGGAGTTAGGATCTGATTCTGACATATGTTGAAGCTTTCCATTAGCCAACTGAGAATCTGGAGTTTGACCCGATCAGACCCTCCTGGCTCGAATGACGATCTTCTAAAAGGATTGGGGTTGGGGTTAGGGTTAGGGTTAGGGGTAGGGATACGGTTTTAGGATCTTATTCTGACATATGTTGAAGCTCTCAGGAGTGACTCAGAATCTGGAGTTTCGGACAGATCAGACCTTCCTGGCTCGAATGACGATCTTCTGAAAGGATTGGGGTTAGGGTTAGGGTTAGGGTTTCCAGTGATAATTTGGAAGGGATGGGTCTGACATGTTGAAGCTCTCAGCGATCCGACTCAGAATCTGGAGTTAAATGCCCGATCAGACATTCCTAGCTGGAATGACACCTTTAAAGGGTTAGGGTTAGGGTTAGGTTAATATTTAGGGATACGGTTGTTTACATAGGAGTTCTGATTCTTACAAATGTTGAACTTCTCATCTAAAACTCAGAAATCATTTGGTCTGATCTGAAATTCCTAGCTCAGGTTATGTCTAAAAGGGTTAGGTTAGGAGTTAGGGTTACATTTGCAGGCAGTGGGTGCTTGCCACTCATTTCATAACCAAGTAAGACTAACAAAAAAAAAAAACGTCAAAAAAAGGAAAGGCACATTTGACATCCTTTGGGGATTGAACCCGGGTCCTCTGGATGTGAAGGCCACTCCACTTTAATCTGGGGTAATCTTGCTAAACCATATACTGTCATTATTGAATGTATTTAAGTTGACTCGATGGGAAAAAGCATCATATTAGTTGAAAATTTAAGGTCATCGTTCTTCTTGTATCATTCCAGGTTAGCATAAAGCAGCCAGCTTTTTGAAGGAAACTTTATGTCATTTTTAACAAGCAAGTGTTCAGAAAAAGCGTCATTTTATTCTCAATACGGTCCCAACGATGTCATTTTGATAACAAGTGGTGATTTAACCTGGGTTAAACTTTATGTCAAAGTCATTTGTAAAATAATGACAGTTTATTTTCTGCCTACTCAAGGAGCATTGTATTATCCCCCTAATGTTCTGCCTGCCATCACACTACTGGTGCCTGAGATGGAGGTGTCACGTCAAGTGCATGTGCCGTTTCTAAGTTAAGTTACATGTATAGTTGCACTTGTACAAATTATGCCCACTAGGGGCATTCTCAAGTGAAATGGAATCAGTTGTGGGACGTTGAAGGATCATTTTCTGTCAATTTGAAGCTCTCAGGTTTTGAATCAAAGTTAAGATCAGAAAGCATCATTTAAAAAGGTTAGGGAATGGTTTGAGGGATGTCATTTTTAACAGGGTTAAAGTTAGACCGATCAAACCTCATTTAAAAATAATGACAGTTTAATTCTCATTTGGGGTTACAATAGGGTTATGGATAAGGTTGGAGTTAGGTCAAAATCATTTGGAGCAAAGCCGACTGAAATTTGGAGTTTCGGCCGAACAGACAGGATTATTTAATGAGCTAAAAGTTGGGGTTGGGGTTCTGTCCAGCACCCTTTTCGTAACATTTTGACTCAATTCTTATATATCTTTTCCATTAAAGCTAATTTTTTTGTGTCAAATGACAGGGTTATGTCATTTCATAACCCTAAGTTAAGTCATGGGAATTCACCTTTTTGACGTTTTTCCGAAAAAAACATTTTCATTACACTTTCAACAACCAGGTGGCGCATGTGAGAACAGGTTTAGTAATGATGCCAGTCGTAATTTACTAGTAAAATTCATAATATTTAATCATCTGAGTTTACATTTTAGTCACAACTGAGGTCAAAATTATCTAAAATGTTATTTTTAGTAATAATCAAAATTCTCATGTGTCAATTCCTGGGCATGAAATACAGCATCACTTTATATTATTTTTGTGACATTTGATCTCGTTCTTAACTGAGTTAAGAAAAGCGGCATTTAGGTGACATTTGACATCATTATTAAAAAAGTTAGGAAAAGCATCATTTTTGTTAAATCTGATGTCATTATTAACTGAGTTAAGAAAAGCATCATTTAGTTGAAAATTTAACATTGTTATTTTAAAAAGTTAAGAAAAGCATCATTTTTGTGAAATTTGATGTCATTTTTAACAAGCAAAGTTCAAAAAAGCGTCATTTTATACAAAACGATGTCATTTTGATAACAATATTAACCTGGGTTAAACTTTAGGTCAAAGTCATTTAAAAATAATGACAGTTCAATTCTGCCTATACAATGAGCAGTATTCAAGTGGGCACTGGTCTGTGAATCGACTAAGTGTCACTTCACGTGCATGAATAAAAGCATCATTTCACGTGAAATTTGACGTCATTCTAAATAACGAGAAGAATCATTTAGATGAAAATTTAACATCCTTGTTTTACAAAGTTAAGAAAAGCATCATTTTTGTGAAATTTGATGTCATTTTTAACAACCAAAGTTCAGAAAAGCATCATTTTATAAGAAACGATGTCATTTTGATAACAATATTAACCTGGGTTAAACTTTAGGTCAAAATCATTTAAAAATGATAACAGTTTACTTCTGACTATACAATGAGCAGTATTGTGGGCACTTATGAAACTAAGTGTCACCGCGTGCATGAATAAAAGCATCATTTTATGTGAAATTTGACATCAAATTTTAAGCATCATTTATTTTAAATTTGGCGTCATTTTAAAAAAATAAAGAAAAGGCTTATTTTTTGTGAAATTTGATGTCATTTTTAACAAGTTAAGTTCAGAAAAGCGTCATTTTATAAGAAATGATGTCATTTTGATAACAATATTAACCTGGGTTAAACTTGAGGTCAAAATCATTTAAAAATAATGACAGTTTAATTCTGCCTATACAATGAGCAGTAGTCAAGTGGGCACTGGTCTGTGAATCGACTAAGTGTCACTTCGGCGTGCGTGAATAAAAGCATCATTTCACGTGAAATTTGACGGCATTCTAAATCATACAAGAAGGATCATTTAGATGAAAATTTAACATCGTTATTTTACAAAGTTAAGAAAAGCATCATTTTTGTGAAATTTGATGTCATTTTTAACAAGCAAAGTTCAAAATAGCGTCATTTTATACAAAGCGATGTCATTTTGATAACAATATTAACCTGGGTTAAACTTTAGGTCAAAGTCATTTAAAAATGATGACAGTTCAATTCTGCCTATACAATGAGCAGTATTCAAGTGGGCACTGGTCTGTGAAGCGACTAAGTGTCACTTCACGTGCGTGAATAAAAGCATCATTTCACGTGAAATTTCCGTCATTCTAAATAATACGAGAAGGATCATTTAGATGAAAATTTAACATCCTTGTTTTAAAAAGTTAAGAAAAGTATCATTTTTGTTAAATTTGATGTCATTATTAACTGAGTTAAGAAAAGCGGCATTTAGGTGACATTTGACATCATTATTAAAAAAGTTAAGAAAAGCATCATTTTTGTTAAATCTGATGTCATTATTAACTGAGTTAAGAAAAGCATCATTTAGTTGAAAATTTAACATCGTTATTTTAAAAAGTTAAGAAAAGAATCGTTTTTGTGAAATTTGATGTCATTTTTAACAAGCAAAGTTCAGAAAAGCGTCATTTTATATGAAAGCGATGTCATTTTGATAACAATATTAACCTGGGTTAAACTTGAGGTCAAAGTCATTTA
>JAFDVH010000031.1:593433-610656 GCA_019176425.1 Megalops atlanticus | reverse complement strand
ATCCACTAACCTGTAGAAATTGTGGATTTTTTCCACAATAAGCGACACTTTTTCCGGAATCGGCGTTAAGATTCGGAAATCCTACGGAAAAATTAGGGATATCCTAACCCTAACCCTAACCCCTAACCCTAACCCTAACCCTAACCTAATCCCAGTGTGTCTTATATTTGATGGTGTGAGGTATGTGTGAAAGTTTTTTTATATTTGTTTATATTTATTAATGGTTTTCTTTCTTATATTGCATGTCTCACTTTTTAGCACTGTAAATTAATAGCACTTAAGCAGAGGTTGCATTTTTATTTCAAGGGATTTTATGAATTTTAATAGATCTCACTTTAGGCCAGGAGAACATGGACAAGGGACGGAATATGGAGGCCACCTTGATCTGTGGAATGAAAATACAACAGATAGTGAGATCCATACAAGGTTTGGTTTCCTCTCCCAGGCAATGATTCCCTGGTTTCCATGCCTGATAAACATTATAAAATAAAATGTAAATAGTCTTACCTTTAGATGGTCCTCTTGACTTCAGGGTCCCGCACCAGCTGTGAAATCCTGAAGAGCTCCGGTCGCCGTCTTCTTTTCTCCTCCTCTGAACTGTACTCCACGGGCCCCCCTCTCCATATGGGTCTAACACATTTCTTCTAACCCTAATGGGGTTCCCTAACCCTTACCTAACCCCAACCTTAACTCTGAATGGGGTCCCTTTAACCCTAACCCCAACTCTAACCCCAACCCCCAATGCTGGATGGGGCCCCTTTAACCCTGGCCCTAACCCCAACCCTAATCCCAACCTTAACCCTGAATGGGGCTTCCCCAACCCTGACCCTAACCCTAACCCCAACCCTATCTTTGAATGGGGCTCCCCCAACCCTAACCCTAACCCCAACCTTAACCCTTAATGGGGCCACCCCTATCCTACTCCTAACCCCAACCCCAACCCTAACTTCATCCTGACCCTCACCCAACAGGCCAGTGCATCAAAAAGCTTGCAAAAGCTTTTTTTAACTTAATATACCTAAAAAACCTAACCTAGCCAGAGCCGTTGGGTCCCTGTTTCCCTCCCCTCCCTTTTTTCTCCCCTTTTTTTTCCTTTTTTTTCTTCTTTTCCCTTTTCGGTCTTCTTTCCCTTTTTCTTCCTTCTTCTTCTCTTGCTCCCCTCCCTTTTAGCTGAAACCACCAATAGGAGGAGTTAAGAGGCGGGAGATAAGAACTATTCTTACTTCTTCCCAAGTTCAAACCCACCTATGGAAAGCAGAATCCTTTGATTGACAAAGGAAACACCAATGAGAAGAGGGAGAACACTTGGGCAGGGAGAAGAATAGGTAGCCAGAAGTTCCGGCCCCCTGTCCCTTGCCCAATCCCCTTCCATCCCCTAGTTGTTTTAGGATAGTGCTTGTCACTCCAGTTCCCTTTCCAAAGTCCTCTGATGAAGCAGATGTAGCGAAACGTTAGGACTTAGGAATAATGAGCTTCTTTTAAGAAACATTTGGACAAAACAGTGTGTCTTTTTAAGCCTCTTTGTTTTAACATTATTTAAATGAATAAAGAAATAAGATTTTAATCAGATCAGTTTTCAAAGAACTCCCAAACCAAACAAAGCACAAGGCAGTGAGACAGAAAAACAGCAAGAGGCCTGAGGCCTGGTGGACTACCTGGGATCAAACAAGGCCCAACCCTGGTGTATGGTCTTAAAGTGAGCTCAGCTCACCCTACTTCTAACCATTTTTATGGTCTTCCTCCTCAACCGGACACCACGGGAGAAAAATACGTGGACCAAGCTTGGACCAGGAGGCCTGGAGGCTGCTGCTAACATCCACCTGCAACAACCAAGAACCGGACTCAAAGACCTGGTGACCCAAGGGTGAGATCCCCGCAGGGGAAACATTGGCCTTTAGGCATTGTGGTGGTGGGAAGTGGTGAACGGGTCTGATTAAAACAGAAAGAAATAATGTTAGGCAATAGGCATACTGTTGTGACCAATGTTGGAACTAATGAATTGACTGGAGTAGTACAGAGCACGCCTACTATTTTTTCCCCCCCTTCTATCCTTACTTCAGTACAGGCCCAGCCCAGTAAGCAAATGGTGAAGACCTATTTTAAATTGCTCCAAGCAATCCATCACATGGCAGTCCTTAAGCAAGCCAGAGACTCAGGCATGTTTCCTAGAGGAATGATGAGACAGGTTAACAAATTAACAGAGTTTATAAAACCATCTTCCCCTTCAGAGGCAACCAGAGAAAAAGTTAAGGCCAATACATTAATGTGGATGAATAATAATATGGAAATTTTGGAAACACATTATAATGAAGTTTTGGCTACATTAACTAAAGATTTGGGCCCTTTCAATCCAGAGGCGCTTAAGGTTGCAATAATTTGGGCAAAAAACAGGTATAAACATAAATTCAAAGACAGTATGGTGCACCAGGTGATGGAATTGCTTGGGGCCCCTCAGACCAGAGATGGGACCTCAGACACCCAATTGGAATTGCCAACCACTACACCTTTGCAAATAGTCCCACGATCGGCCTCCCCCATTTCAAGGAAACCTACTTATGCGGAGGTGACCAAGTCACTACCTACATCAGTCCCTATCCAGACACAACTCACTAGGAGCCCTTCAGGCCCAGCTCCAGTAAGGGAACCTTTTGAAACTCACCCTCAGATAGAGAAGCCCGAGGGCCTAGGCGGGTCCGATTTGGCCCAAATGCCACCATGTAGGTTGTTGGCCTCTAGTCCCTCAGTTAGTTTAACGCCACCTAGGGGGAACACAGAATTTTTAGAAAAAGGCATGACAAATACACTAACATTTATTAATAATGAGTTCTTGCCTGTGGGGGAGCCGCCTGCAGCCCAGCCGAGTGTCCAGCAACAAAGACGGACGATGGTGGTACGGGCAGATATCCACAATGTGGACTCTGTGACATTGACTGACCCTGGGGACGGTGTATTTCTGACGGAAAATAAACCGGACATGACTCAGGGTAAACAAAAGAGGGAAGGGGAGTTACACCAGAAGACAGTAGGACTGATGTTTTCACCTTTAAGTTCTCCTAGGGCATCTAACTTACGGAAAAGAGAAAGCAATGTAAGTACTCTAGTAGACGATATGATCTTACCCCTTTCACCTCCAACCAGGTCCAGTCCAGCGGCGGAGATCCAGGGTCAGCCTCAAGTCCAACTGCCAATTGTAATGGGAGAGTCCCCTTTGAGGCCACCTAACAGGGGGGAGGGTAACCACATGATGAGAGGGGAAAATAAAGGGAATAACCCCATGATAAAGCCCCACTCTGAACCCTCTCCTATTGCTAATAATAATGGGGTGGCCCCAAAGGGGCCTACTCTCTTTCATCCAAATTGCCATCCTAGGACTGATAGGAAAATCCAGGAGTGGCGTTTCATGGCAAAGAAACCAATCATTTTTATTGGAGATTCTAACCTGAAACGTATTCCCCCTTTCACTAACAAGTTAATTCAAGTTGAAAGCTACCCAGGAGCTACATTCTACCACATTAATGGTATATTGAGAGGCTGCCCTGAATCTCCAATGACTCAAAAGGTAATACTTTCACTGGGTATAAATAATAAAGATCAGGACCCAAGGAAGACGGCTATTAAACAGCTACAGCAGTTACTTAAGACTACTGAGAAAGTCTTCCCAAATGCAGAAGTGTTTGTGCCTGTTATAATGTTTTCCACAAATCTAACTTCAATACAGAAAACCAACTTGAATTTGATCAACAAGTATATCACAACTTACTGTAGACCTCTGCTGGAAATACACTGCAATTCCTTTTTCACCACAGGGGACAACATCCATTGGACCTCTGTGACAGCTGGTAAAATATGGAATCATTGGTGTCAGCAGTTAAACTTGTAAGGGGGGATATGGAGAACACGCCTCCCCCCAGAGTTGATCATCATAATATCCTTAACCTCTCACTTACCTTCCAGCTTACACAGGCGCAGGTGGAGGTGCTGGAGAAAGGACTCACCTTTGTCCCACTCCCCAGCCAGGACGGACGCCGGGAACTTAGGAGGGACCTCCATGCCTACCATAGAAAAATTAAATTGTTAGATCACTTTGATTATGACACAGATAGGGAACATGTACCATTCACATTGCAGTCCACTTGGGAACCTGACATCACACATTCACACATAAAACAATTGATTAAAAAAGACATAACAGTAATGAACACACATACTTACCTGAGCACTCGAACAGATAATTTGACTCCTTCCCAGAGGCAAGCACTGCGGGAGCTGAAACAAAACAAAGACATCGTTATTAAGCCAGCAGATAAGGGGTCAAAAATTGTAATCATGGACAAGCAACAGTACTTACTGGAAGCTAATCGGCAGTTGTCCAATCGCAAACACTATATACCTATATCAGATTCATTACAATCCACAACACAAGAAGAAATACAAAGCATTACACAGGATTTATATCATCAAAAGTACATCAGCCACAAGCAGAGGAATTTCCTCATGGGATCAGATACACCTAGGAATAGAATATTTTATTTACTGCCGAAAATCCATAAAGAACCAGAGGCATGGACGGTCCCTTTTCAGGTCCCGGCGGGACGCCCCATTGTTTCGGATTGTGGGAGTGAATCCTACAATATAGCACAGTATATTGATTTTTACTTGAATCCTCTATCCCATCAGCATGCTAGTTACCTAAAGGATACATATGACTTTTTGGAAAAGATTAAACAGGTACAAGCACCGGATAAGGCTTACCTTTTCACCATTGACGTAGAAAGCCTATATACCAACATTGACACGGAGACGGGGCTGCAGGCGGTGAGGAATATATTTTCCCGTAACCCGGATCCCTCAAGGCCTGATGAACAGCTTCTTCACCTGTTACACATCAGTTTAACCAAAAATGATTTCATGTTCAATGACAAGTTCTATTTGCAGATTTCGGGAACGGCCATGGGCAAGAAATTTGCGCCAGCTTATGCGGACATTTATATGGCAGAGTGGGAAACAGCGGCCCTAGCCAAGTGCCCCTTCTTGCCCATGGCCTATTACCGTTATCTAGATGACATTTTTGGGATTTGGACATACAGTTTGCCACAATTTGAACAGTTTTTTAACATTCTCAATACTCACCATCCATCTATTAAACTGAAATATACGCTGGAGCAGGAGTCAGTCAATTTCCTTGACACTACAGTCTTCTTTTCCTCCATCTCACAGGCAGGCCACAGGGAACTGTTGACAAAGGTTTACTTCAAGAAGACAGATACACATGCATTACTACACAAACATAGCCACCACCCAAAACATACCTTTAAGGGACTGGTGAAATCACAGGTACTCAGATTTCAGAAAATATGTTCCTTGCAGAGTGATTTTGAGTTGGCCACCAGAACTTTGTTTTCGGTTTTGCAGCGAAGGGGATATTCCAAAAGGTTCTTGAGGTATACAAAGGTGGAAACCCTAAAACAATTGACAATAAAAAACAATAAGGATAATAGAGATATAGTACCATTAGTCATCACCTTCACAGACTCTAACAAAATGTTGGCCTCTAAAATTAAAAGTAATTTTGAGAACCTACAGAGGAATATCCCCCAGCTGCAGCCTTTTAGAATGATCGCGGCCTACAGAAGGAACAAAAATTTGAAAGATCTGTTGGTACATTCTGCACTGCCCTCCAAACTCAGGAATTCTGCAATACAGTACCAGAAATATTTCTCACCTTTGACATACATCACAAATAGATACAGTAATGTTGCAGCACCCATATGGAGATCAGGAACACTGGACTCAAAGAATGTTGTCTATTTGATAAGGTGTGATTTCTGCAACAAATTGTATGTTGGTGAGACGGGGAATACAGTACTGATACGACTTAGACAACACATATATAACATACAGAGATACCATTTACAAACTGTACTCACCACCCATTTCCAATCGCATCCTCTCTCTGGTCTGAGGATCTGTGTCCTAGAGGGGAATATTACATGGACGAGCGGCCAGAGGAAAATGATGGAGCGCAAATGGATTGGGCAGCTGGGAACGGTAGTACCTGGGGGACTGAATGAGAAAATGGGATAATGGCCGGGTTTTTATTGACCTGGGAGGGGCCTGAAAAAATGAACCTGGCTAAAAAATAGAGATTTTTTAGTAAATTGGATATAGTGGTTTTATGGAGGTTTTCAGGGTAATTTATTGCACTTATTTTTACAGATATTTATTAGTTTATTTTTAATATAGTTACATGAATCTGAAAACTCCCCTTTTTTTTAATATATCTATATTTATTTGATCTTGGAAGGAAAATGGAGCCTCTAATTTTACAGCACTTATATTTTTAATAAAAAATGACACCATATGAAATCCTAGTGTGTCTTATATTTGATGGTGTGAGGTATGTGTGAAAGTTTTTTTATATTTGTTTATATTTATTAATGGTTTTCTTTCTTATATTGCATGTCTCACTTTTAGCACTGTAAATTAATAGCACTTAAGCAGAGGTTGCATTTTTATTTCAAGGGATTTTATGAATTTTAATAGATCTCACTTTAGGCCAGGAGAACATGGACAAGGGACGGAATATGGAGGCCACCTTGATCTGTGGAATGAAAATACAACAGATAGTGAGATCCATACAAGGTTTGGTTTCCCTCTCCCAGGGCAATGATTCCCTGGTTTCCATGCCTGATAAACATTATAAAATAAAATGTAAATAGTCTTACCTTTAGATGGTCCTCTTGACTTCAGGGTCCCGCACCAGCTGTGAAATCCTGAAGAGCTCCGGTCGCCGTCTTCTTTTCTCCTCCTCTGAACTGTACTCCACGGGCCCCCCTCTCCATATGGGTCTAACACATTTCTTCTAACCCTAATGGGGTTCCCCTAACCCTTACCCTAACCCCAACCTTAACTCTGAATGGGGCCCCTTTAACCCTAACCCCAACTCTAACCCCAACCCCCAATGCTGGATGGGGCCCCTTTAACCCTGGCCCTAACCCCAACCCTAATCCCAACCTTAACCCTGAATGGGGCTTCCCCAACCCTGACCCTAACCCTAACCCCAACCCTATCTTTGAATGGGGCTCCCCCAACCCTAACCCTAACCCCAACCTTAACCCTTAATGGGGCCACCCCTATCCTACTCCTAACCCCAACCCCAACCCTAACTTCATCCTGACCCTCACCCAACAGGCCAGTGCATCAAAAAGCTTGCAAAGCTTTTTTAACTTAATATACCTAAAAAACCTAACCCTAACCCTAACCCTAACCTATCTAACCCTAATTTAACCCTAACTGGGTCCCCTAACCCTCACCCTAACCCCAACCCCTACCAAGAATGGGGGCCCCAACCACCCTAACCCAAACCCTGAACGTTGGAGGGGCCCTTAACCCTGGCCCTAACCCTAACCCCAACCCCAACCCTAACCCTGAATGGGGCTCCCCCAACCTAACCCCAACCCCAACCCCAACCCTGAATGGGGCCCCCTTACCCTACCCCTAACCCCAACCCCAACCCTAATCTGGGCCTGACCTTCACCCAACAGGCCAGTGCACAAAAACCCTAACCCTAACCCCAACCCTAACAAGCTTGTAAAAGCTTTTTTGAACTTAATATACCTAAAACCCTAACCTAACCCTAACCCTAACCCCTAACCCTAACCAACCCCTAAACCCCAACCCTAAAAATATAATGGTAACCTAACCCAACCCTAACCCTAAGTCCCCAACCCTAAAAAACTGGAACAGTAACCCTAACTATAATCCTAAACTCTCCAACCCTAAGTTGTAGCAGTAACCCTAGCCCTAACCCTAAGGGTCAACCCTAACTCTATCTGTAACCCTAATCTTAACCCCAACCCTAAAGGGATACTAAAAAATTACATATCTAAAAAGAATAAACATAATCTAATAAAATTAATACAAGAAAATTACAATACGAATAAATAAAAATACAAATTAAAGTATAAAAATATATAATATCTAAATATACTCCATAACAAACCACTCCGCAGTGGGGAAATTTAAAATAGGAAACAAAAAGGTATTTTAAGATACCAACATTAAAGAAAGAAGCAGAAATTTGAATAGGGGCCTCTGGGTAATCATATATTTGAACTTTGGGGATGAATATCTCGGGACGGATTAAAGATAAAAACATAGTTTTTTCTGCGTCTGAAAGTACAACTGCTTCTCTTAAAGACCACATAGTTTGTGAGGTCGGAAAAAACTAAACCGTGTCCGAAGAGAACAGACTAAATTAGGGCCTTAGGATGCAGGAGGCAATTGAGCTGTGTGGGTCCGACCCAGTAGAAGCCTGATGGCTTCCCGAAGGGTTCCAGTGTCTGGGGAATACTCGGCTGGAACAGGTAGGGAAGCCATCCGCTGGGAAAAAGGCCCAACACCCAGGGCTGTCTGGGAGGTGACGTAATGCACGTACCTACCTTCCCGGGCCCTGATCAGGCAGACTGGGAAACCTTGCGGTGTTAACGAACAGTCTGCTTGGGGAAACGCCAGAGCAAGCCCCACGAAGGGAGGCCCTCTCGCAGGCTCTACTCAGGTGATCGGGCAACCTTGCGGTGTTAACAAAGATTACTTGGGTAGAGCAAAAGTAAGTATCCAGCCCCCCTGGGTCCACTTGGACAGCACGCAGGGACGGTGGTCTGGGGCCTACAGACCTTAATTGGTGGCCCAGTCTTCTACCGGTGGCTAGCACCACTCACACACCTGTCCACGATGCACTACACCAGCGTTTCCTGGGACCCGGAGAAGGGATATGAAAAATAGCATTTAGCTTAAAACCTAAAATAAAAAAGGAACAACTAAAAACAGCAAAAACAGTCTGTTTTGCAGGAGAACTAAAGAATACCCAAAATAATTTGCAGAAAAACCTAAGAGCAGGATAACTGAAAAATAACCAAAGTAAGTTGAGGTTGATTAAACCCTCAAAAACTAAACAAAGATTAATAAAAGAAAATCAATTGGATATGGGACACAAGCCGAGGCCTGATCTCCCTTGGCTGGCCGCCTCAGAGGAGGGTGTATAGTGTTGAAAGGCCGAAACACCCGATGATCCTGAGGTACACTACTGATGATGTGTCCTAAAATTCAGATAAAATTTTGCACATCAAAAAGAGTAACAGGGCCTACTAAAACCTAAAGCAAGAAAACTACAACAAAAACTAAAATATAGAGAGAGAAGGCCAGTGGAAGCCTAAAAAAGAAATAAAAACTAAATCGGGCAGGACGGGGATGTGGTGGCCTAGTGCTGAAAGGCCAGAACACCCTATGACCCTGACATACGCCACCAATGAAGTGTTAGAAAACTCAGTGAAACAGGACGGGGATGTGGTGGCCTAGTGCTGAAAGGCCAGAACACCCTATGACCCTGACATACGCCACTAATGATGTGAAAATCGCACATCAAAAAGGGAATACAAGGCCTACTAAATACAAAAAGAAAAGGACAGCTTTTGGATACCCACAAAAAGAAAAAAGAACTAAATCTCGCAGGCCTCTGGGACGGGGTGTGGAGGCCTAGGGTCGAAAGGTCAAAACACCTTATGATCCTGACATACACTACTAATGTTGTGTTTAAAAATACAGTGAATATTACACACAACTAAAACCTAAGCAAGAAAACTACAACAAAAACTAAAGTATAGAAAGAGAAGGCCAGTGGAGGCCTAAAAGAAATAAAAACTAAATCTGGCAGGACGGGGATGTGGTGGCCTAGTGCTGAAAGGCCAGAACACCCTATGACCCTGACATACGCCACCAATGATGTGAAAATCGCACATCAAAAGGGAAAACAAGGCCTACTAAATACAAAAAGAAAAGGAAAACTTTTGGATACCCACAAAAAAAAAAAGAACTAAATCTCGCAGGCCTCTGGGACGGGGTGTGGAGGCCTAGGGTCGAAAGGTCAAAACACCTCGTGATCCTGACGTACACTACTAATGTTGTGTTTAAAAATACAGTGAATATTACACACCTGAAAGAGTAACAAGGCCTACATGAGCAATAATGAACCTGAAATTCAGGATATAACAAAAATAAGAAAGTGAAAGGTCATTGGGACAAGTGTACAGCCTAACATGCGTCGGCCCGTGCCCTGCCTTTGAGCCCCCATTTCAACCACATGGTCTGAAAGGACTAATGTGGGGGGGATCATCGGAAAACTTCCACAAAACCTAACCCTAACCCTAACCCTAACCCTAACCCTAACCCTAACCCTAACCCTAAATGGGCCTCCCCCAACCCTAACCCTAACCCCAACCCTAGCCCTGAATGGGGCCCCCCCTACCCTACCCTAACCCCAACCCCAATCTGACCCTAACCCTAACCCAACAGGCCCGTGCACAAAAGAGCTTGATAAAGCTTCTTTTAACTGAATATACCTAAAAACCTAACCCTAACCCTAACCCTAACCTTAACCCTAACCCTAACCCTAACCCTAACCCTAACCCTTAACCCTTAACCCTAACCCTAACCCTAACCCTAAACCCTAACGCTACCCCTAAGCCTAACCCTAACCCTAACCCTTAACCCTTAACCCTAACCCTAAACCCTAACGCTACCCCTAAGCCTAACCCTAACCCTTTTAGAAAGTCGCCATTCGAGCTAGGAAGGTCCGATCGGGCCCAAACTCCAGATTCAGAGTCAGCTCCCTGAGATCTTCAACATATATCAGAAGCAGATCCTAACTACAGCCATATCCCTAACCCTAACCTTAACCCTAACCCCAACCCTTTTAGAAGGTCGTCATTCGAGCCAGGTAGGTCTGATCAGGCCGAAACTCCAGATTCTGAGTCGGTTCGCTGAGAGCTTCAACATATGTCAGAACCACAACCAAACTCCAACCGTATCCCTAACCCTAACCCCAACCCCAATTCTTTTAGAAGATCGTCATTCGAGCCAGGAAGGTCTGATCGGTCCGAAACTCCAGATTCTGAGTCGGCTACCTGAGAGCTTCAACTTCTGTCAGAACCAGATTCTAACTCCCACCGTAAACCCTAACCCTTACCCTTTTAGAAGGTCACCATTCGAACTAGGAAGGTCCGATCGGGCCGAAACTCCAGATTCTCAGTCGGCTACCTGAGAGCTTCAACACATGCCAGAACCAGATCCAAACTCCAACCGTAAACCCTAACGCTACCCTAAGCCTAACCTAACCCTTTCAGAAGGTTGCCATTCAAGATAGGAAGGAACCAGATCCTAAATCCAACCGTGAACCCCTAACCTAATACTTTTAGAATGTTTCCATTCGAGCTAGGAAGGTCTGATCAGGCCGAAACTCCAGATTCATAGTCGGCTACCTGAGAGCTTCAACATATGTCAGAACCAGATCCTGACTCCAACTGTGAATTCCAACTATAACCCTAATCCTCTTAGAAGGTCGTCATTCAAACTAGGAAGGTTCGATCGTGCCGAAACTCCAGATTCTGAGTCGGCTCACTGAGAGCTTGAACATATGTCAGAACCAGATCCTAAATCCCACCGTGAACCCTAAGCCTAACCCTAACCTTTTTAGAAGGTCGCCATTCGAGCTAGGAAAGTCCGATCGGGCCCAAACTCCAGAGTCTGAGTCGACTACCTGAGAGCTTGAACCTATGTCAGAACCGGATCCTAACTAACTGTAAAATCTTAAACTTTAGTTTAGGTGATTGGTGAAAATGCACTTAATTATATAATTTGTACAAGTGCAACGATACATGTAACTAACTGCAAACGGCAAATGCATCATGACGTCACACCCTCCCTCTCTCAGGCCGCCAGTAGCAGTTGTGGTGGCAGGCTGTAGTCTGCATATTACCCACAATGCACCTTGAGTTGTGTGGGCAGAAAATAAAACGTAAAATTCATTAAAAAAATTAAATTACAGCAATCAATTTTTAATGACATAAATATCTTTCTCTTAAGGTATGTTAGAATCACCACTCTTTAGAGTAAATGCACATATATTGGGACTGTATTGAGAATACATGCACCTAACGTCACTGAGAACACTTACCGGACTACGTCAGTTATATGACCAGTGTTCCTTCCTTACAATCGTGCTGGCTTCGATCAGCACATATGCTAACATTGGAATGATACAGAGAAGACTAGCATGGCCCCTGCGGAAGGATGACACGCAAATTCGTGGGCGTTCCATATTTTGATCTTTTCTTCCCATCGGAGTCAACTGATACGTCCAATAGTGAGTAATTTATGGTTTAGCAAGATTACCACATTTTCACAGGCAGATAAGCACTTACTTTCAGACCTTTCAGAAGCAGAACACTCAGGCGTTATAATGCCAGAATACATCATTTCGGAGCAAATAATCCTGGAATAATGAAATACACCTTTCTTTAGACTCACTGGTTGACAGGTTCACATTAGCATTACAGAACAAAATTCATTAGCATTACTGAAGGAATACTCTCAAGCTTTAAATTTACATTGGTATTCCCACTTTTATTGGCTGATAACCCTAACCCGATCGGGCCGAAACTCCAGATTCAGAGTCGGCTCCCTGAGAGCTTCAACATATTTCAGAACCAGATCCTAAACCAAACGGAGAACCCTAACCCTATCCGTTTTAGAATGTCGCCATTTGACCTAGGAAGGTTCGATCGGACGGAAACTGTAGATTCTGAGTCGGCTGCCTGAGAGCTTCAACTTCTGTCAGAACCGGATCCTAACTCCAACTGTAAAATCTTAAACTTTTTTTTAGGTGATTGGTGAAAATGCACTTAATTATATAATTTGTACAAGTGTAACGATACATGTAACTAACTGCAAACGGCAAATGCATCATGACGTCACACCCTCCCTCTCTCAGGCCGCCAGTAGCAGTTGTGGTGGCAGGCTGTAGTCTGCATATTACCCACAATGCACCTTGAGTTGTGTGGGCAGAAAATAAAACGTAAAATTCATTAAAAAAATTAAATTACAGCAATCAATTTTTAATGACATAAATATCTTTCTCTTAAGGTATGTTAGAATCACCACTCTTTAGAGTAAATGCACATATATTGGGACTGTATTGAGAATACATGCACCTAACGTCACTGAGAACACTTGCCGGACTACGTCAGTTATATGACCAGTGTTCCTTCCTTACAATCGTGCTGGCTTCGGCAGCACATATGCTAACATTGGAATGATACAGAGAAGACTAGCATGGCCCCTGCGGAAGGATGACACGCAAATTCGTGAAGCGTTCCATATTTTGATCTTTTCTTCCCATCGGAGTCAACTGATACGTCAATAGTGAGTAATTTATGGTTTAGCAAGATTACCACATTTTCACAGGCAGATAAGCACTTACTTTCAGACCTTTCAGAAGCAGAACACTCAGGCGTTATAATGCCAGAATACATCATTTCGGAGCAAATAATCCTGGAATAATGAAATACACCTTTCTTTAGACTCACTGGTTGACAGGTTCACATTAGCATTACAGAACAAAATTCATTAGCATTACTGAAGGAATACTCTCAAGCTTTAAATTTACATTGGTATTCCCACTTTTATTGGCTGATAACCCTAACCCGATCGGGCCGAAACTCCAGATTCAGAGTCAGCTCCCTGAGATCTTCAACATATATCAGAAGCAGATCCTAACTACAGCCGTATCCCTAACCCTAACCTTAACCCTAACCCCAACCCTTTTAGAAGGTCGTCATTCGAGCCAGGTAGGTCTGATCGGTCCGAAACTCCAGATTCTGAGTCGGCTCCCTGAGAGCTTCAACATATTTCAGAACCAGATCCTAAACCAAACGGAGAACCCTAACCCTATCCGTTTTAGAATGTCGCCATTTGACCTAGGAAGGTTCGATCGGACAGAAACTCCAGATTCTCAGTCGGCTACCTGAGAGCTTCAACTTCTGTCAGAACCAGATCCAAACTCCAACCGTAAACCCTAACGCTACCCCTAAGCCTAACCCTAACCCTTTCAGAAGGTTGCCATTCAAGATAGGAAGGAACCAGATCCTAAATCCAACCGTGAACCCTAATCCTAATACTTTTAGAATGTTTCCATTCGAGCTAGGAAGGTCTGATCGAGCCCAAACTCCAGATTCATAGTCGGCTACCTGAGAGCTTCAACATATGTCAGAACCAGATCCTGACTCAACTGTGAATTCCAACCATAACCCTAACCCTCTTAGAAGGTCGTCATTCAAACTAGGAAGGTTCAATCGGACGGAAACTGTAGATTCTGAGTCGGCTGCCTGAGAGCTTCAACTTCTGTCAGAACCGGATCCTAACTCCAACTGTAAAATCTTAAACTTTTTTTTAGGTGATTGGTGAAAATGCACTTAATTATATAATTTGTACAAGTGTAACGATACATGTAACTAACTGCAAACGGCAAATGCATCATGACGTCACACCCTCCCTCTCTCAGGCCGCCAGTAGCAGTTGTGGTGGCAGGCTGTAGTCTGCATATTACCCACAATGCACCTTGAGTTGTGTGGGCAGAAAATAAAACGTAAAATTCATTAAAAAATTAAATTACAGCAATCAATTTTTAATGACATAAATATCTTTCTCTTAAGGTATGTTAGAATCACCACTCTTTAGAGTAAATGCACATATATTGGGACTGTATTGAGAATACATGCACCTAGCGTCACTGAGAACACTTACCGGACTACGTCAGTTATATGACCAGTGTTCCTTCCTTACAATCGTGCTGGCTTCGGCAGCACATATGCTAACATTGGAATGATACAGAGAAGATTAGCATGGCCCCTGCGGAAGGATGACACGCAAATTCGTGAAGCGTTCCATATTTTGATCTTTTCTTCCCATCGGAGTCAACTGATACGTCCAATAGCGAGTAATTTATGGTTTAGCAAGATTACCACATTTTCACAGGCAGATAAGCACTTACTTTCAGACCTTTCAGAAGCAGAACACTCAGGCGTTATAATTCCAGAATACATCATTTCGAGCAAATAATCCTGGAATAATGAAATACACCTTTCTTTAGACTCACTGGTTGACAGGTTCACATTAGCATTACAGAACAAAATTCATTAGCATTACTGAAGGAATACTCTCAAGCTTTAAATTTACATTGGTATTCCCACTTTTATTGGCTGATAACCCTAACCCGATCGGGCCGAAACTCCAGATTCAGAGTCAGCTCCTGAGATCTTCAACATATATCAGAAGCAGATCCTAACTACAGCCGTATCCCTAACCCTAACCTTAACCCTAACCCTCAACCCTTTTAGAAGGTCGTCATTCGAGCCAGGTAGGTCTGATCGGTCCGAAACTCCAGATTCTGAGTCGGCTCCTGAGAGCTTCAACATATTTCAGAACCAGATCCTAAACCAAACGGAGAACCTAACCCTATCCGTTTTAGAATGTCGCCATTTGACCTAGGAAGGTTCGATCGGACAGAAACTCCAGATTCTGAGTCGGCTCGCTGAGAGCTTCAACTTCTGTCAGAACCAGATTCTAACTCCACCGTAAACCCTAACCCTTACCCTTTTAGAAGGTCACCATTCGAGATAGGAAGGTCCGATCGGGCCCGAAACTCCAGATTCTCAGTCGGCTACCTGAGAGCTTCAACACATGCCAGAACCAGATCCAAACTCCAACCGTTCTCCAACCGAAACCCTAACGCTACCCCTAAGCCTAACCCTAACCCTTTCAGAAGGTTGCCATTCAAGATAGGAAGGAACCAGATCCTAAATCCAACCGTGAACCCTAACCCTAATACTTTTAGAATGTTTCCATTCGAGCTAGGAAGGTCTGATCGAGCCCAAACTCCAGATTCATAGTCGGCTACCTGAGAGCTTCAACATATGTCAGAACCAGATCCTGACTCAACTGTGAATTCCAACCATAACCCTAACCCTTTTAGAAGGTCGTCATTCAAACTAGGAAGGTTCGATCGGACGGAAACTGTAGATTCTGAGTCGGCTCCTGAGAGCTTGAACCTATGTCAGAACCGGATCCTAACTAACTGTAAAATCTTAAACTTTAGTTTAGGTGATTGGTGAAAATGCACTTAATTATATAATTTGTACAAGTGCAACGATACATGTAACTAACTGCAAACGGCACATGTATCATGACGTCACACCCTCCCTCTCTCAGGCCGCCAGTAGCAGTTGTGGTGGCAGGCTGTAGTCTGCATATTATCCACAATGCACCTTGAGTTGCGTGGGCAGAAAATAAAACGTAAAATTCATTAAAAAAAATTAAATATCTTTCTCTTAAGGTATGTTAGAATCACCACTCTTTAGAGTAAATGCACATATATTGGGACTGTATTGAGAATACATGCACTAACGTCACTGAGAACACTTGCCGGACTACGTCAGTTATATGACCAGTGTTCCTTCCTTACAATCGTGCTGGCTTCGCAGCACATATGCTAACATTGGAATGATACAGAGAAGATTAGCATGGCCCCTGCGGAAGGATGACACGCAAATTCGTAGGCGTTCCATATTTTTATCTTTTCTTCCCATCGGAGTCAACTGATACGTCTAATAGTGAGTAATTTATGGTTTAGCAAGATTACCACATTTTCACAGGCAGATAAGCACTTACTTTCAGACCTTTCAGAAGCAGAACACTCAGGCGTTATAATTCCAGAATACATCATTTCACTGGTTGACAGGTTCACATTAGCATTACAGAACAAAATTCATTAGCATTACTGAAGGAATACTCTCAAGCTTTAAATTTACATTGGTATTCCCACTTTTATTGGCTGATAACCCTAACCCGATCGGGCCGAAACTCCAGATTCAGAGTCAGCTCCCTGAGAGCTTCAACATATGTCAGAATCAGATCCTTATTCCCACCGTATCCCTACCCCTAACCCCTAACCCCAACCCCAATCCTTTTAGAAGATGTCGTCATTCAGCCAGGGACGGTCTGATCGGTCCGAAACTCCAGATTCTGGTGGCTCCCTGAGAGCTTCAACATATTTCAGAACCAGATCCTAAACCAAACGGAGAACCCTAACCTTATCGGTTTTAGAATGTCGCCATTTGACCTAGGAAGGTCCGATCGGACAGAAACTCTAGATTCTGAGTCGGCTGCCTGAGAGCTTCAACTTCTGTCAGAACCAGATTCTAACTCCCACCGTAAACCCTAGCCCTTACCCTTTTAGAAGGTTACCATTCGAGCTAGGAAGGTCGATCGGGCCAAAACTCCAGATTCTCAGTCGGCTACCTGAGAGCAAACACATGCCAGAACCAGATCCAA
>JAFDVH010000031.1:570917-592933 GCA_019176425.1 Megalops atlanticus | reverse complement strand
TAACCCTAACCCTTTTAGAAGGTCGTCATTCGAGCTAGGAATGTCTGATCGGGCCGAAACTCCAGATTCTGAGTCGGCTCGCTGAGAGCTTCAACATGTCAGAACCACAGCCCTACTCCAACCGTATCCCTACCCCTAACCCTAACCCTAACCCCAATCCTTTTAGAAGATCGTCATTCGAGCCAGGAAGGTCTGATCGGTCCGAAACTCCAGATTCTGAGTCGGCTCCCTGAGAGCTTCAACATATGTCAGAATAAGATCCTAACTCCAAACGTATCCCTAACCCTAACCCTAACCCCAACCCCAATCCTTTTAGAAGATCGTCCGAAACTCCAGATTCTTCGAGCCATATGGAATAAGGGTCTTTTAGAAGATCGTCATTCGAGCCAGGAGGGTCTGATCGGGCCGAAACTCATATGTCAGAACCTGATCCTAAATCCAACTGTGAACCCTAACCCTAACCCCTAACCCCTAACCCTTTTAGAAGATCGTCATTCGAGCCAGGAGGGTCTGATCGGGCCGAAACTCCAGATTCTGAGTTGGCTCGCTGAGAGCTTCAACATATGTCAGAATCAGATCCTAACTCCAACCGTATCCATAACCCTGACTCTAACCCCAACCCTTTTAGAAGGTCGCCATTCAAGATAGGAAGGTTCAATCGGGCCGAAACTCCAGATTCTCAGTCGGCTCCCTGATAGCTCCAACATATGTCAGAATCAGATCCTAAATCCAACCATAAACCCTAACCCTTTTAGAATGTTTCCATTCGAGCTAGGAAGGTCTGATCGAGCCCAAACTCCAGATTCATAGTCGGCTACCTGAGAGCTTGAACTTAAGTTAGAACCAGATCCTAACTCTAAACGTAAAAGCTTAAACTTTAGTTTAGGGATTGGTGAAAATGCACTTAATTATATAATTTGTACAAGTGCAACGATACATGTAACTAACTGCAAAACGGCACATGCATCATGACGTCACACCCTCCCTCTCTCAGGCCGCCAGTAGCAGCTGTGGTGGCAGGCTGTAGTCTGCATATTACCCACAAGGCACCTTGAGTTGCGTGGGCAGAAAATAAAACGTAAAATTCATTTAAAAAATTAAATTACAGCAATCAATTTTTAATGACATAAATATCTTTCTCTTAAGGTATGTTAGAATCACCACTCTTTAGAGTAAATGCACATATATTGGGACCGTATTGAGAATAAATGCACCTAGCGTCACTGAGAACACTTACCGGACTACGTCACTTATATGACCAGTGTTCCTTCCTTACAATAGAGCTGGCTTCAGCAGCACATATGCTAACATTGGAATGATACAGAGAAGATTAGGATGACCTGTAAATTCGTGAAGCGTTCCATATTTTGATCTTTTCTTCCCATCGGAGTCAACTGATACATCCAATAGTGAATAGTATATGGTTTAGCAAGATTACCCCAGATTAAAGTGGAGTGGCCTTCACATCCAGAGGACCCGGGTTCAATCCCCAAGGGGCCTGTCCCTGCTATGCCTTTCCTTTTTTTATTTTCTTTTTTTTTTGTTAGTCTTACTTCTGGTTATGAAATGAGTGGCAAGCACCCACTGCCTGCAAATGTAACCCTAACCCTAACCCTAACCCTTTTAGAAGGTCGTCATTCGAGCTAGGAATGTCTGATCGGGCCGAAACTCCAGATTCTGAGTCGGCTCGCTGAGAACTTCAACATATGTCAGAACCACAACCCTACTCCAACCGTATCCCTACCCCTAACCCTAACCCTAACCCTAACCCCAATCCTTTTAGAAGATCGTCATTCGAGCCAGGAAGGTCTGATCGGACCGAAACTCCAGATTCTGAGTCGGCTCCCTGAGAGCTTCAACATATGTCAGAATCAGATCCTAACTCCAACCATATACCCTAACCCTAACCCTGACCCTTTTAGAAGGTCGTCATTCGAGCTAGGAATGTCTGATCGGGCCGAAACTCCAGATTCTGAGTCGGCTCGCTGAGAGCTTCAACATGTCAGAACCACAGCCCTACTCCAACCGTATCACTACCCCTAACCCCTAACCCTAACCCCAATCCTTTCAGAAGATCATCATTCGAGCCAGGAAGGTCTGATCGGTCCGAAACTCCAGATTCTGAGTCGGCTCCCTGAGAGCTTCAACATATGTCAGAATAAGATCCTAACTCCAAACGTATCCCTACCCCTAACCCTGACCCTAACCCCAACCCCAATCCTTTTAGAAGATCGTCATTCGAGCCAGGAGGGTCTGATCGGGCCGAAACTCATATGTCAGAACCTGATCCTAAATCCAACTGTGAACCCTAACCCTAACCCTTTTAGAAGATCGTCATTCGAGCCAGGAGGGTCTGATCGGGCCGAAACTCCAGATTCTGAGTTGGCTCGCTGAGAGCTTCAACATATGTCAGAGCCCTAACTCCAAACGTATCCCTACCTAACCTTAACCCTAACCCTAACCCTAATCCGAAACTCTAGAAGAAGATTGAGAGCTTCAACATATGTCAGAATCAGATCCTAACTCCAACCGTATCCATAACCCTGACTCTAACCCCAACCCTTTTAGAAGGTCGCCATTCAAGATAGGAAGGTTCAATCTAACCCGAAACTCCAGATTCTCAGTCGGCTCCTGATAGCTCCAACATATGTCAGAATCAGATCCTAAATCCAACCATAAACCCTAACCCTTTTAGAATGTTTCCATTCGAGCTAGGAAGGTCTGATCGAGCCCAAACTCCAGATTCATAGTCGGCTACCTGAGAGCTTGAACTTAAGTTAGAACCAGATCCTAACTCTAAACGTAAAAGCTTAAACTTTAGTTTAGGGGATTGGTGAAAATGCACTTAATTATATAATTTGTACAAGTGCAACGATACATGTAACTAACTGCAAACGGCACATGCATCATGACGTCACACCCTCCCTCTCTCAGGCCGCCAGTAGCAGCTGTGGTGGCAGGCTGTAGTCTGCATATTACCCACAAGGCACCTTGAGTTGCGTGGGCAGAAAATAAAACGTAAAATTCATTTAAAAAATTAAATTACAGCAATCAATTTTTAATGACATAAATATCTTTCTCTTAAGGTATGTTAGAATCACCACTCTTTAGAGTAAATGCACATATATTGGGACCGTATTGAGAATAAATGCACCTAGCGTCACTGAGAACACTTACCGGACTACGTCACTTATATGACCAGTGTTCCTTCCTTACAATAGAGCTGGCTTCAGCAGCACATATGCTAACATTGGAATGATACAGAGAAGATTAGGATGACCTGTAAATTCGTGAAGCGTTCCATATTTTGATCTTTTCTTCCCATCGGAGTCAACTGATACATCCAATAGTGAATAGTATATGGTTTAGCAAGATTACCCCAGATTAAAGTGGAGTGGCCTTCACATCCAGAGGACCCGGGTTCAATCCCCAAGGGGCCTGTCCCTACTATGCCTTTCCTTTTTTTATTTTCTTTTTTTTTTTGTTAGTCTTACTTCTGGTTATGAAATGAGTGGCAAGCACCCACTGCCTGCAAATGTAACCCTAACCCTAACCCTAACCCTTTTAGAAGGTCGTCATTCGAGCTAGGAATGTCTGATCGGGCCGAAACTCCAGATTCTGAGTCGGCTCGCTGAGAACTTCAACATATGTCAGAACCACAACCCTACTCCAACCGTATCCCTACCCCTAACCCTAACCCTAACCCTAACCCCAATCCTTTTAGAAGATCGTCATTCGAGCCAGGAAGGTCTGATCGGACCGAAACTCCAGATTCTGAGTCGGCTCCCTGAGAGCTTCAACATATGTCAGAATCAGATCCTAACTCCAACCATATCCCTACCCCTAACCCTGACCCTAACCCTAACCCTAACCCTTTTAGAAGGTCGTCATTCGAGCTAGGAATGTCTGATCGGGGCGAAAACTCCAGATTCTGAGTCGGCTGCTGAGAGCTTCAACATGTCAGAACCACAGCCCTAACTCCAACCGTATCACTACCCCTAACCCTAACCCCAATCCTTTCAGAAGATCATCATTCGAGCCAGGAAGGTCTGATCGGTCCGAAACTCCAGATTCTGAGAGTCGGCTGGCCCTGAGAGCTTCAACATATGTCAGAATCAGATCCTAACTCAAACCATATAACCCTAACCCCTAACCCCAACCCCAATCCTTTTAGAAGATCAGTCATTTGTCTGATCGGGCGAAACTCCAGATTCTGAGTCGGCTCCCTGAAACTTCAACATATGTCAGAACCAGATCCTAACTCCAAACCGTATCCCTAACCCTAACCCTAACCCCAGCCCCTTTTAGAAGGTCGTCATTCATAATTAGGAAGGTCTGATCGGGCCGAAACTCCAGATTCTGAACATATGCAGAATCAGCTACCTGAGAGCTTCAACATATGTCAGAATCAGATCCTAAGGCTCAACTGTATCTCATAGCCTAAACTCTAACCCTAACCCCAACTTTTAGAAAATGTCATTCAAATAGGAAGGTCTGAGAGTACAAAAAGATTCTCAGTCGGCTCCTGATTTAGCAACATATGTCAGATTTTGTAACCAACATAAACCCTAACTCCATGTTTCCATGCCTTCCTCTTTCAGGCAAACTCCATATCAGCTGTGGTGGCACTACTACCTGAGAGCTTCCTACCCACAAGGCACCCTTGAGTTTCTGGGCAAAAGCTTAAACTTTAGAGAAATTCATTTGAAAAATTAAATTAATTTGCAATCACATGAAACTAACTTTAATGACATAAATCATGACGTCACACTCCTATGTTCAGGCTCAGGCCACTCCAAAGCCCTAGCAGCTGTGGTGGCAGGCTGTACACTGCATATTACCCATTGGAGACCTTGAATGTGAGAATTTGTTTGAAATTCTATTCAAAAAAAATGGTTTTAGTCCCAATTATTTTAATGACATAAATGATCCTTCTTTAAGGTATGTTAGAATCACCACTCTTTAGAGTAAATGCACCAAGGATGAGAATAAAGAATAGCGTCACTGAGAACACTTACCGGACAACGTCACTTATATGACCAGCCATTCCTTAGGATCTGCTGACTTTTCCAGATTCATAGACTAACATTGGAATGATACAGACAGATTAGGATGACCTCCTAACTCCTCATTTGATCCTGGCTTCCCATCGGAGTCACAATATACTTCAATAGTGAATAGTATATGGTTTAGCAAGATTACTCCAAAAGTGGGAACCTTCACATCCAGAGGATATCAGTTCAATCCCCAAGGGGATGTCCCACCATGCCTTTCCTTTTAGAAGATTCCATATTTTTTTTTTTTTGTTATCTTACAACCCAGATATGAAATGAGTGGCAGTCAATAATGAATAGTAATTTAAATTGATTAAAAGATTATAAATCATTCACTTCACATTCAGAGGACCGGGTTCTGTCTGACATGGTCCTTTCCTTTTTTATTTTCTTTTTTTTTTTAGTCTTCACTTCATTTATTCAGAAATGGTCAGTGGCAAACACCCACTGCCTGCAACCCTAACCCTAACCCTGACTTTTTTAGAAATTCGTCATTCGACTAGGAATGTCTGATCGGACCGAAACTCCAGATTCTGAGTTTTCGCTGAGAGCTTCAACATATGCTAGATCCTAACTCCATCCATCCCTACCCTAACCCTAACCCTCCAATCCTTTCAGAAGATCGTCATTCGAGCCAGGAAGGTCTGATCAACCGAAACTCCAGATTCTGAGTCGGCCCTGAGAGCTTCAACATATGTCAGAATCAGATCCTAACTCCAACCGTATATACCCTAACCCTAACCCCAATCCTTTTAGAAGGTCGTCATTCGAGCTAGGAATGTCTGATCGGTCCGAAACTCCAGATTCTGAGTCGGCTCGGCTGAGAGCTTCAACATATGTCAGAACCAGATCCTAACTCCAACCGTATCCCACCCTACCCCTAACCCTAACCCTAACCCCAATCCTTTTAGAAGATCGTCATTCGAGCCAGGAGGGTCTGATCGGGCCGAAACTCCAGATTCTGAGTTGGCTCCCTGAGAGCTTCAACATATGTCAGAATCAGATCCTAACTCCAACCGTATCCATACCCTGACTAACCTAACCCCAACCCTTTTAGAAGGTCGCCATTCAAGATAGGAAGGTTCAATCGGGCGAAACTCCAGATTCTCAGTCGGCTCCTGATAGCTCCAACATATGTCAGAATCAGATCCTAAATCCAACCATAAACCCTAACCCTTTTAGAATGTTTCCATTCGAGCTAGGAAGGTCTGATCGGAGCCCAAACTCCAGATTCATAGTCGGCTACCTGAGAGCTTGAACTTAAGTCAGAACCAGATCCTAACTCTAAACGTAAAAGCTTAAACTTTAGTTTAGGGGATTGGTGAAAATGCACTTAATTATATAATTTGTACAAGTGCAACGATACATGTAACTAACTGCAAACGGCACATGCATCATGACGTCACACCCTCCCTCTCTCAGGCCGCCAGTAGCAGCTGTGGTGGCAGGCTGTAGTCTGCATATTACCCACAAGGCACCTTGAGCCGTGGGCAGAAAATAAAACGTAAAATTCATTTAAAAAATTAAATTACAGCAATCAATTTTTAATGACATAAATATCTTTCTCTTAAGGTATGTTAGAATCACCACTCTTTAGAGTAAATGCACATATATTGGGACCTTGAGTTGTATTGAGAATAAAATTCATTAAAAAATTAAATTACCAATCATTTTTCACTGATAAATATCACTTAAGGGATGTTAGAAGACTTTAGAGTAAATGCACATATATTTTATATGAACCAGTGTTCCTTCACTTACAACAGAGCTGGCTTATATGACCAGTGTTCCTTCCTTACATTAGAGCTGCTAATATGCTAACATTGGAATGATACAGAGAAGATTAGGATGACCTGTAAATTGTGAAGCGTTCCATATTTTGATCTTTTTTCCCATCGGAGTCAACTGATACATCCAATAGTGAATAGTATATGGTTTAGCAAGATTACCCCAGATTAAAGTGGAGTGGCCTTCACATCCAGAGGACCGGGTTCAATCCCCAAGGGGCCTGTCCCTACTATGCCTTTCCTTTTTTATTTTTTTTTTTTTTTGTTAGTCTTACTTCTGGTTATGAAATGAGTGGCAAGCACCCACTGCCTGCCTAACCCTAAATGTAACTAGGAATGTCTGAACTAACCTGAGAACTTAACCCTTTACTAGTATGGTAACGTAACCCTAACCCCTAACCCCAATCCTTTTAGAAGAGCATTCGAGCCAGGAAGGTCTGATCACCGAAACTCCAGATTCGAAACTCCAGATTCTCAACATAGTCAGGATCCTAACTCCAACCATATACCCCTAACCCTAACCCTTTGTCAGAGCTAGGAATTCAACATATGTCAGATTCCACACCCTACTCCAACCGTAGCCCTACTTACCCACTAACCCTAACCCTAACCCCAATCCTTTTAGAAGATCGTCATTCGAGCCAGGAAGGTCTGATCGGTCCGAAACTCCAGATTCTGAGTCGGCTCCCTGAGAGCTTCAACATATGTCAGAATAAGATCCTAACTCCAAACGTATCCCTACCCCTAACCCTAACCCTAACCCCAACCCCAATCCTTTTAGAAGATCGTCATTCGAGCCAGGAGGGTCTGATCGGCCGAAACCGTCAGAAACTCCAGATTCTGAGTTGAACCCTAACCCTAACCGCTGAGAGCTTCAACATATGTCAGAATCAGATCCTAACTTCAACCGTCAGAATCCATAACCCTGACTCTAACCCCAACCCTTTTAGAAGGTCGCCATTCAAGATAGGAAGGTTCAATCGGGCCGAAACTCCAGATTCTCAGTCGGCTCCCTGATAGCTCCAACATATGTCAGAATCAGATCTAAATCCAACCATAAACCCTAACCCTTTTAGAATGTTTCCATTCGAGCTAGGAGGAAGGTCTGATCGAGCCCAAACTCCAGATTCATAGTCGGCTACCTGAGAGCTTGAACTTAAGTTAGAACCAGATCCTAACTCTAAACGTAAAAGCTTAAACTTTAGTTTTAGGGATTGGTGAAAATGCACTTAATTATATAATTTGTACAAGTGCAACGATACATGTAACTAACTGCAAACGGCACATGCATCATGACGTCACACCCTCCCTCTCTCAGGCCGCCAGTAGCAGCTGTGGTGGCAGGCTGTAGTCTGCATATTACCCACAAGGCACCTTGAGTTGCGTGGGCAGAAAATAAAACGTAAAATTCATTTAAAAATTAAATTACAGCAATCAATTTTTAATGACATAAATATCTTTCTCTTAAGGTATGTTAGAATCACCACTCTTTAGAGTAAATGCACATATATTGGGACCGTATTGAGAATAAATGCACCTAGCGTCACTGAGAACACTTACGGACTACGTCACTTATATGACCAGTGTTCCTTCCTTACAATAGAGCTGGCTTCAGCAGCACATATATGCTAACATTGGAATGATACAGAGAAGATTAGGATGACCTGTAAATTCGTGAAGCGTTCCATATTTTGATCTTTTCTTCCCATCGGAGTCAACTGATACATCCAATAGTGAATAGTATATGGTTTAGCAAGATTACCCCAGATTAAAGTGGAGTGGCCTTCACATCCAGAGGACCCGGGTTCAATCCCCAAGGGGCCTGTCCCTGCTATGCCTTTCCTTTTTTATTTTTTTTTTTTTTTGTTAGTCTTACTTCTGGTTATGAAATGAGTGGCAAGCACCCACTGCCTGCAAATGTAACCCTAACCCTAACCCTTTTAGAAGGTCGTCATTCGAGCTAGGAATGTCTGATCGGGCCGAAACTCCAGATTCTGAGTCGGCTCGCTGAGAACTTCAACATATGTCAGAACCACAACCCTACTCCAACCGTATCCCTACCCCTAACCCTAACCCTAACCCCAATCCTTTTAGAAGATAACATTTCATTCGAGCCAGGAAGGTCTGATCGGACCGAAACTCCAGATTCTGAGTCGGCTCCCTGAGAGCTTCAACATATGTCAGAATCAGATCCTAACTCCAACCATATACCCTAACCCTAACCCTAACCCCAACCCTTTTAGAAGATCGTCATTCGAGCTAGGAATGTCTGATCGGGCCGAAACTCCAGATTCTGAGTCGGCTCCCTGAGAGCTTCAACATGTCAGAACCACAGCCCTAACTCCAACCGTATCCCTCACTAACCCTAACCCTAACCCCAATCCTTTTAGAAGATCATCATTCGAGCCAGGAAGGTCTGATCGGTCCGAAACTCCAGATTCTGAGTCGGCTCCCTGAGAGCTTCAACATATGTCAGAATAAGATCCTAACTCCAAACGTATCCCTACCCCTAACCCTGACCCTAACCCCAACCCCAATCCTTTTAGAAGATCGTCATTCGAGCCAGGAAGGTCTGATCGAAACCATATGTCAGAAACTCCAGATTCTGAGGGCTAGAGCTAACCCTTTTAGAAACTCAACATATGTCAGAACCAGATCCTAAATCAACATATGTCAGAATCAGATCCTAACTCCAACCCTAACCCTAACCCTAACCCTAACCCTAACCCTTTTAGAAGATCGTCATTCGAGCCAGGAGGGTCTGATCGGGCCGAAACTCCAGATTCTGAGTTGGCTCGCTGAGAGCTTCAACATATGTCAGAATCAGATCCTAACTCCAACCGTATCCATAAACCCTAACCCTAACCCCAACCCTTTTAGAAGGTCGCCATTCAAGATAGGAAGGTTCAATCGGGCCGAAACTCCAGATTCTCAGTCGGCTCCCTGATAGCTCCAACATATGTCAGAATCAGATCCTAAATCCAACCATAAACCCTAACCCTTTTAGAATGTTTCCATTCGAGCTAGGAAGGTCTGATCGAGCCCAAACTCCAGATTCATAGTCGGCTACCTGAGAGCTTGAACTTAAGTTAGAACCAGATCCTAACTCTAAACGTAAAAGCTTAAACTTTAGTTTAGGGGATTGGTGAAAATGCACTTAATTATATAATTTGTACAAGTGCAACGATACATGTAACTAACTGCAAACGGCACATGCATCATGACGTCACACCCTCCCTCTCTCAGGCCGCCAGTAGCAGCTGTGGTGGCAGGCTGTAGTCTGCATATTACCCACAAGGCACCTTGAGTTGCGTGGGCAGAAAATAAAACGTAAAATTCATTTTTAAAAATTAAATTACAGCAATCAATTTTTAATGACATAAATATCTTTCTCTTAAGGTATGTTAGAATCACCACTCTTTAGAGTAAATGCACATATATTGGGACCGTATTGAGAATAAATGCACCTAGCGTCACTGAGAACACTTACCGGACTACGTCACTTATATGACCAGTGTTCCTTCCTTACAATAGAGCTGGCTTCAGCAGCACATATGCTAACATTGGAATGATACAGAGAAGATTAGGATGACCTGTAAATTCGTGAAGCGTTCCATATTTTGATCTTTTTTTCCCATCGGAGTCAACTGATACATCCAATAGTGAATAGTATATGGTTTAGCAAGATTACCCCAGATTAAAGTGGAGTGGCCTTCACATCCAGAGGACCCGGGTTCAATCCCCAAGGGGCCTGTCCCTGCTATGCCTTTCCTTTTTTATTTTTTTTTTTTTTTTTTTTTTTAGTCTTACTTAACCCTTTTAGGTTATGAAATGAGTGGCAAGATTCACCCACATGCCTGCACAAATGTAACCCTAACCCCTAACTAACCTAACCCTTTTAGAAGGTCGTCATTCGAGCTAGGAATGTCTGATCGGGCCGAAACTCCAGATTCTGAGTCGGCTCGCTGAGAGCTTCAACATATGTCAGAACCACAACCCTACTCCAACCATCCCTACCCCTAACCCCCTAACCCTAACCCCATTCGAGCCAGGAACCCGAAACTCCAGATTCTGAGTCGGCTCCCTGAACTTCAAATATGTCAGAACCAGATCCTAACTCCAACCATAACCCCTAACCTAACCCCAACCCTTTAGAAGATCGTCATTCGAGCCAGGAAGGTCTGATCGGGACCGAAACTCCAGATTCTGAGTCGGCTCCTGAGAGCTTCAACATATGTCAGAATAAGATCCTAACTCCAAACGTATCCCTACCCCTAACCCTGACCCTAACCCCAACCCCAATCCTTTTAGAAGATCGTCATTCGAGCCAGGAGGGTCTGATCGGGCCGAAACTCCAGATTCTGAGTTGGCTCGCTGAGAGCTTCAACATATGTCAGAATCAGATCCTAACTCCAACCGTATCCATAACCCTAACCCTAACCCCAACCCTTTTAGAAGGTCGCCATTCAAGATAGGAAGGTTCAATCGGGCCGAAACTCCAGATTCTCAGTCGGCTCCCTGATAGCTCCAACATATGTCAGAATCAGATCCTAAATCCAACCATAAACCCTAACCCTTTTAGAATGTTTCCATTCGAGCTAGGAAGGTCTGATCGAGCCCAAACTCCAGATTCATAGTCGGCTACCTGAGAGCTTGAACTTAAGTTAGAACCAGATCCTAACTCTAAACGTAAAAGCTTAAACTTTAGTTTAGGGATTGGTGAAAATGCACTTAATTATATAATTTGTACAAGTGCAACGATACATGTAACTAACTGCAAACGGCACATGCATCATGACGTCACACCCTCCTCTCTCAGGCCGCCAGTAGCAGCTGTGGTGGCAGGCTGTAGTCTGCATATTACCCACAAGGCACCTTGAGTTGCGTGGGCAGAAAATAAAACGTAAAATTCATTTAAAAAATTAAATTACAGCAATCAATTTTTAATGACATAAATATCTTTCTCTTAAGGTATGTTAGAATCACCACTCTTTAGAGTAAATGCACATATATTGGGACCGTATTGAGAATAAATGCACCTAGCGTCACTGAGAACACTTACCGGACTACGTCACTTATATGACCAGTGTTCCTTCCTTACAATAGAGCTGGCTTCAGCAGCACATATGCTAACATTGGAATGATACAGAGAAGATTAGGATGACCTGTAAATTCGTGAAGCGTTCCATATTTTGATCTTTTTTTCCCATCGGAGTCAACTGATACATCCAATAGTGAATAGTATATGGTTTAGCAAGATTTACCCCAGATTAAAGTGGAGTGGCCTTCACATCCAGAGGACCCGGGTTCAATCCCCAAGGGGCCTGTCCCTGCTATGCCTTTCCTTTTTTTATTTTCTTTTTTTTTTTTTTTGTTAGTCTTACTTCTGGTTATGAAATGAGTGGCAAGCACCCACTGCCTGCAAATGTAACCCTAACCCTAACCCTAACCCTTTTAGAAGGTCGTCATTCGAGCTAGGAATGTCTGATCGGGCCGAAACTCCAGATTCTGAGTTGGCAGCTGAGAACTTCAACATATGTCAGAACCACAACCCTACTCCAACCGTATCCCTAACCCTAACCCTAACCCTAACCCCAATCCTTTTAGAAGATCGTCATTCGAGCCAGGAAGGTCTGATCGGACCGAAACTCCAGATTCTGAGTCGGCTCCCTGAGAGCTTCAACATATGTCAGAATCAGATCCTAACTCCAACTCCAGACCCTAAGTCGGCTGACCCTTTTAGAAGAGCTTCAACATATGTCAGATTCTCAGACTCAACATGTCAGAATAACCAACCTAACCCTAACCCCAATCCTTTCAGAAGATCGTCATTCGAGCCAGGAAGGTCTGATCGGTCCGAAACTCCAGATTCTGAGTCGGCTCCCTGAGAGCTTCAACATATGTCAGAATAAGATCCTAACTCCAAACGTATCCCTACCCCTAACCCTAACCCTAACCCCAACCCCAATTTTAGAAGATCGTCATTCGAGCCAGGAGGGTCTGATCGGGCCGAAACTCCAGATTCTGAACCTGATCCTAAATCCAAGCTTCAACTAATATGTCAGAAGAAGATCCTAACTCCAACCGTAGGGTAACCCTGACGAAACTAAGATTCAACCCTTTTAGAAGGTCTTCATTCAAGTCAGGAAGGTTCAGATCTAACCGAAACTCGTATCAGATTCTGACTCTAACGGCCAACCCTTTTAGAAGGTAGCTCCAAGGAATATGAAACTCCAGATTCTCAGATCCTGATAGCTCCAACATATGTCAGAATCAGATCCTAAATCCAACCATAAACCCTAACCCTTTTAGAATGTTTCCATTCGAGCTAGGAAGGTCTGATCGAGCCCAAACTCCAGATTCATAGTCGGCTACCTGAGAGCTTGAACTTAAGTTAGAACCAGATCCTAACTCTAAACGTAAAAGCTTAAACTTTAGTTTAGGGGATTGGTGAAAATGCACTTAATTATATAATTTGTACAAGTGCAACGATACATGTAACTAACTGCAAACGGCACATGCATCATGACGTCACACCCTCCCTCTCTCAGGCCGCCAGTAGCAGCTGTGGTGGCAGGCTGTAGTCTGCATATTACCCACAAGGCACCTTGAGTTGCGTGGGCAGAAAATAAAACGTAAAATTCATTTAAAAAATTAAATTACAGCAATCAATTTTTAATGACATAAATATCTTTCTCTTAAGGTATGTTAGAATCACCACTCTTTAGAGTAAATGCACATATATTGGGACCGTATTGAGAATAAATGCACCTAGCGTCACTGAGAACACTTACCGGACTACGTCACTTATATGACCAGTGTTCCTTCCTTACAATAGAGCTGGCTTCAGCAGCACATATGCTAACATTGGAATGATACAGAGAAGATTAGGATGACCTGTAAATTCGTGAAGCGTTCCATATTTTGATCTTTTTTTCCCATCGGAGTCAACTGATACATCCAATAGTGAATAGTATATGGTTTAGCAAGATTACCCCAGATTAAAGTGGAGTGGCCTTCACATCCAGAGGACCCGGGTTCAATCCCAAAGGGGCCTGTCCCTACTATGCCTTTCCTTTTTTATTTTATTTTTTTTTTTTGTTAGTCTTACTTCTGGTTATGAAATGAGTGGCAAGCACCCACTGCCTGCAAATGTAACCCTAACCCTAACCCTTTTAGAAGGTCGTCATTCGAGCTAGGAATGTCTGATCGGGCCGAAACTCCAGATTCTGAGTCGGCTCGCTGAGAACTTCAACATATGTCAGAACCACAACCCTACTCCAACCGTATCCCTACCCCTAACCCTAACCCTAACCCTAACCCCAATCCTTTTAGAAGATCGTCATTCGAGCCAGGAAGGTCTGATCGGACCGAAACTCCAGATTCTGAGTCGGCTCCCTGAGAGCTTCAACATATGTCAGAATCAGATCCTAACTCCAACCATATACCCTAACCCTAACCCTGACCCTTTTAGAAGGTCGTCATTCGAGCTAGGAATGTCTGATCGGGCCGAAACTCCAGATTCTGAGTCGGCTCGCTGAGAGCTTCAACATGTCAGAACCACAGCCCTACTCCAACCGTATCACTACCCCTAACCCTAACCCCAATCCTTTCAGAAGATCATCATTCGAGCCAGGAAGGTCTGATCGGTCCGAAACTCCAGATTCTGAGTCGGCTCCCTGAGAGCTTCAACATATGTCAGAATAAGATCCTAACTCCAAACGTATCCCTACCCCTAACCCTGACCCTAACCCCAACCCCAATCCTTTTAGAAGATCGTCATTCGAGCCAGGAGGGTCTGATCGGGCCGAAACTCATATGTCAGAACCTGATCCTAAATCCAACTGTGAACCCTAACCCTAACCCTTTTAGAAGATCGTCATTTAAGCCAGGAGGGTCTGATCGGGCCGAAACTCCAGATTCTGAGTTGGCTCGCTGAGAGCTTCAACATATGTCAGAATCAGATCCTAACTCCAACCGTATCCATAACCCTGACTCTAACCCCAACCCTTTTAGAAGGTCGCCATTCAAGATAGGAAGGTTCAATCGGGCCGAAACTCCAGATTCTCAGTCGGCTCCCTGATAGCTCCAACATATGTCAGAATCAGATCCTAAATCCAACCATAAACCCTAACCCTTTTAGAATGTTTCCATTCGAGCTAGGAAGGTCTGATCGAGCCCAAACTCCAGATTCATAGTCGGCTACCTGAGAGCTTGAACTTAAGTTAGAACCAGATCCTAACTCTAAACGTAAAAGCTTAAACTTTAGTTTAGGGGATTGGTGAAAATGCACTTAATTATATAATTTGTACAAGTGCAACGATACATGTAACTAACTGCAAACGGCACATGCATCATGACGTCACACCCTCCCTCTCTCAGGCCGCCAGTAGCAGCTGTGGTGGCAGGCTGTAGTCTGCATATTACCCACAAGGCACCTTGAGTTGCGTGGGCAGAAAATAAAACGTAAAATTCATTTAAAAAATTAAATTACAGCAATCAATTTTTAATGACATAAATATCTTTCTCTTAAGGTATGTTAGAATCACCACTCTTTAGAGTAAATGCACATATATTGGGACCGTATTGAGAATAAATGCACCTAGCGTCACTGAGAACACTTACCGGACTACGTCACTTATATGACCAGTGTTCCTTCCTTACAATAGAGCTGGCTTCAGCAGCACATATGCTAACATTGGAATGATACAGAGAAGATTAGGATGACCTGTAAATTCAGGAAGTGACGCGTTCTTCGAGGTGCGCCCGCCGGGGCCCGCCCGCCCGCGCCCGCCCCGCCCGCCCCGCCCGCCGCCCGCCCGGCGGGTGCGCAGCCGCCGCCCGGGCGGGCGGGGCGCCGCCCCCCGGGGAGAGCCCGATCTCCCGGGAGGGCCCCGTGACGTTTAATTTGGGACGCAAACGGGGCTTTCCCACGGCGCCAGGCAGGAAGCGGGCCCCCCCTCGCGTCATCTGCGAGCGAGTTTCAACAAAAGCATTTAAGGGGACCACGCTTTAATTTCAAAAGGCCCGTTTTAAAGGGCGCCGTGGCGTTTTTCAATGGTTTCTTTTTTGAACAAAACAAGGTTTTAGATTCAACAGCTTATAAAAATAACGAACAAGACAAGAAGCTTTAAGAAATTACATATTTATTATGAGAAAATAGAAATGATACAAAAGAAATTCACAAAAAAATTTAAAACCATTTAAAAAAAATTTAAAAAACATTTAAAAATGCTATTCTTGGCATCTCTTCTCGGCCAGCCACAGCTCCACAGACTTGCACGCGTGGAGAGCGCAGAAGTGCTCTCCACCGTACTGGCTGTGGCCGTAGTCCTTTTGCTGCGGCTGGCCGCAGAGCTGGCAGATGCGCAGCTTGTGGGGCTTTCTCCTCTTCTGCTTCTTTTTCTTGCTGCCGCTCTCTCTCTCTCTCTCCCACCTCTTCTTCATGTTCCAGGCCGAAGTCCTGGGGATGGCGCCCGCGTCCTCCGGGCCCCGCTGTTCCTGCAGCCACTGGCCAGCCGTGCGTCCTCCGGGGCCCTCTTCGGCAGCGCAGAAGAACTGTCCCCTGTAGTAGGCGTGCCCCTCCTCCACCGTCCGTGCTCTGCCGCAGGTGGCGCAGGGATCCCCGGGCTGGCTCTGCGGCTTCCCTCTGGCGCCGCGCAGGACCTCCAGGTCCTTCTCCCTCTGCAGCCTCCGCCTGTACACAGTGCATCTGCTGGGCCCTGCGGTGGCCTCTGAGCTCTCAGTGTCTACAAAAAGCAATACAGAACTCTTAGTCAATGTGACTGGTACACGCAGATAAAAATAAACAGCAATTGAACAAGGTATACATTTTGTTACACACCTGTAATAGGCTGCAGGCGCTTTGCCTTCCTTTTTGCTCCCCGAACCCCCTTCTTCTCCCTACGGGACCGAGAGGCCTGCTGCCGGCGCCGCCGCCGCCGCTGCTGGTCCTGCTGCTGCTGCTTCCGCCGCCGCCGCTGCTGCTGCCGCCGCCGCTTCCGCCGCCGCCGCTGCTGCTGGTCCTGCTGCTGCTGCTGCTGGTCCTGCAGCCACTGCTGAGCCGTCCTCCCGCCGGGACCCTCTTCCAGCGCACAGAAGAAACGTCCCTGGAAGGACGCGTGTGCGGCGGGAGTTTTGGCCACGCCGCAGATGTCGCAAGGGGAGGAGGGGGAGGATGCGCCCCCTGGGCAGGCCTCTGAGCTCTCAGTGTCTACAAAAGAGCAATACAGAACTCTTAGTCAATGTGACTGGTACACGCAGATAAAAATAAACAGCAATTGAACAACGTATACATGTTGTTACACACCTGTAATAGGCTGCAGGCGCTTTGCCTTCCTTTTTGCTCCCCGAACCCCCTTCTTCTCCCTACGGGACCGAGAGGCCTGCTGCCGCTGCTGCTGCTGCTGCTGCTGCTGCTGCTGCTGCTGCTGGTCCTGCAGCCACTGCTGAGCCGTCCTCCCGCCGGGACCCTCTTCCAGCGCACAGAAGAAACGTCCCTGGAAGGACGCGTGTGCGGCGGGAGTTTTGGCCAAGCCGCAGATGTCGCAAGGGGAGGATGCGCCCCCTGGGCAGGCCTCTGAGCTCTCAGAGTCTACAAAAAAGCAATACAGAACTCTTAGTCAAGGTGACTGGTACACGTAGATAAAAATAAACAGCAATTTAGCAATGTATACATTTTGTTACACACCTGAAATAGGCTCCAGGCGCTTTGCCTTCCTTTTTGCTGTCCTGCCTTCCATTCTGCTCGCCGGTGAGGTGTCTTCTGACTGACCTGCTGTGCCGAATCCCCCTTTTCTCCCTACGGGACAGACGGGGAGGGCCTCGGCCTGGCCCGGGAGCCACACATGAAAGGCTTTGCGTACGCTTTGTGTGACGGTGGGGGGCGGTGTACCATTGTTTAAGGCTGATGGCCCTCCTTAGCCTGTGTAAAGAAGCGTTACCACCTGGAGAGAGAATTGAATGTGAGCAGGTTTGTTTTGATATGCTATGTAAATTAAACACATGTTTGCAGTCCCCCCCTATTGAATTGATAAATTGATGCTTATTTGAGAGACAATGTCAGGGCATTCGGGCTGTCTGAGAATCACATATCAAAGGACTGAGTTAAGTGGCGGGCCGGAGACAAAGGGTCTTGTGCCCTGGCAAAGCCATTCAGCCAGGATGTGTGACATTCTTGCTGCAGACACACCAGAGGTGTTTTACAGACATAGTAATGGCAGGAGACACAATATACTTCACATAGAATATATATATATATATAAAACTGGGAACCTCTTACCATGATATCAGTCACCCCTATCATTACCACCATGTTTTCTCTACAATTATTTCATTTTTTAACAGAGAATGAACTTCTGATGGTTGTAATAATGTATGTAATGTAATATTGAATAAAAGTTATAAATCATTCACTGTTTGGTTACTTCAAAGACATGAACAAGGAGGAGAAAGCGTTCTTTTTGTTTTAAAAAAAAAAAAGAGTTTATTAAAAAAAACACACACACACACACACACACACACACACACACAATGAATTTGTAAAAAAATAAAATAAATACAAGAATAAATTAACTATTTACAAATAAACATAACTATTTACACTATTTACATTGATTTTTTGGCCTTCATGTCCGCTAGCCACTGCTCCACTGTTCTGCCGTCGGCCCGGGAGCAGAAGGCCTCCCCCCTGTAGCGGCTGTGGCCGTATTCCTTTGTCTTAGGTTGGCCACAGCGCCTGCAGGTAAAGTGGGAGACCTTCCGAAAAGGCTTCAGGTAGCGTCCTTCCTCCCGGGCACGACGTTCCTTCTCCTGCTGGAGTCTGTGCCTCCACGCTGTTGTCCGTGGCATCGCTCCAGCAGGAGAGGCGGCGGCGGCGGCGGCTGGAGCAGTGGCAGCGGCGGAGGCTGGAGCAGTGGTGGGGGCGGCAACACCAGCGCCTGCGCTGGTGGACGGGGTGGCGCCGGAGGGGGTGGCGCTGGTGGACGGGGTGGCCGGGTGGCTGAGGCCGAGGAGGAGGAGGATACGCCGACGCTGGCGGCGCGATGACGAGGTCATACAGTTCGGGGCCAGCGGCCCTCTGATGGTGACAGCCAGACCGGAGGCGTCCGCGGGCAGGCGGTGCTGGAGAGGCTGGTCTGGCTGCCGGGGCTTCGGCAGCAGAGTCCTCGGGGCAGGCAGGGGCTCTGCTGCCGTCTCGGGTGCGCTGGGCCCCGGGACCGCTATGGCGACGGTCTCCCTCATCATCGCCTTGCTCCTCTGGTTGTGCCTGAGAAAAGCGGACACAAAAAAGCGGACATTAGCAAACAAGAACACACACGCACGCACACGCGCACCAGGGCGCAAAAAGGATCAGGTCTTACCATTGCGTAAGGGTCCGCTTATTCACATCATAGAGCTGGATGCGGGTGCACGCCATGAGGGTGGGGCAGTTCAGGACGTTGTCCCGAATCTGCCGGTACTCGCTCATGACGGCACCCCAGCGATGCATGCGGACCCCGGCGAGCGTAGTGGCCTCGTGGCTGTGCGCGCGACACAGCTCCAGCAGGACGGCTTCCACCAGCCTGCTGGCCTTTGGAGACTGTGCCGCACCCGCCCCTGGCCCAGGACGGCGCTGCAGAGAAGAGAGACAGAGAGAGTGAGTGAGTGAGTGTGTGTGTGTGTTAGCGAGGGCGGGTGACTGACAGGACAAGAACCCCAGCGTGGAAGCGCACGCGCTGCGACCCCTTACCGCTTCACGCTATCCACTCCTGGCGTGTGAGCGCGCCGGTGGCTCGTCTTAAAGCGGCCCTGGACGAGCCGGTCCTGGTGGCGCGGGGGGAAGGTCACCGCCGCCTTGTCCCTGTCAGACATCTTCTGCCAGAGAGCGACGATCTCTCTGGCCTGTCTCTGGGTGACGAAGGCGTGGTGGCGCAGCTCCGCGAGGCCGTGGGCCAGGGCCACGACGTGCTGGTAGCCGCCGTGACCGTCTGGCCCCACTACGTCCTGCAAGAAAGCGCAGAGAGAGAGACAGCTCGTGAAGCCACGCGGCAAGCACACAGGCGACCGTCACAACAGATGTGAAAAGCGTGCACTCACGTCCTCCTCCTCCTCGGCCTGCTGCACCTCCATCCCGTGGTCGTCGTCGTCGTCTCGGGACGGAGGCGGGCGGGCGGATCCCGACTGGGACGTCGAGGCCTCTGCGACGGCGACGGCGGGCGTGCCGCTGGGCTCCGCTGTCTGGAGGAGAGCGGCGTGGTGCTCAAGGAGGGGGATGTCCCCCTCCGCCTCCTCCTCCACGAAGCCCTCGTCGCCGTCTTCCCAGTCCTCCTCGGCCTCTTCGGTCCCATCCGGAGCGTCGGGATCGCCCAGATCACAGTGCAGCACAGCGCCCGTCTGGGAGTACAGGTACTCCACCCCGATGAGTTCCCCTACGCAGACAAACACACGCGGGTGTTAAATCGCAGACGCCGCAAAGCAGCAGCAGCAGCAGCATGGTGCTCTCGCTGAGCTCTGGTAACTTACCCGTGTACTCCCTGGGCTGGGTGTAGGTGTCGACCAGCGTGCGCCCGAGTAATTCCCGGGTCAGCTGGTCGAAGCTGTGCTGCACACCGGGCACTGTAGCAGCGCAGCGCCGAACGCTGTCCTCCCTCGACTGCCGCCCTGCCGCGGTTCTCGTTCCACCGCACCAGGCCCTCCAGCAGGTACACCTGGAAGTGGACATCACTGGCAGATGTACCTAAAACAAAGAGCAGAGCCGCACGGTTAGTTTGAGAAGAAAGCAAACACGCACACGGAAGGCTTTTCTGCACGCCGCCGCGGAAAAAAGACTCACCCGGAATGAAGCGGCACAGGTGCAGGTGGAACGACTCCAGGGAAGTGGAGCCTCTGGCGCACCTGTAGACAGGGAGCTTCACCCCGCCTTTGGTGAGCTCCCCCGTCTTGGTGTAGAGCTCCACTCCCGCAGGGTCCTGGATGCAGTCGAGGTGCCGGCGCTGCGTGCTCCAGATCTCCTCCATGCGGGCGCGGTCGATCAGGGGACGCCCATGGTGTCCGTCGCCTCCCAGAAGGCGTCCAGCGCCTCCCGGAGGAGCCGCTCCGTCTCGGCCGCACCGCGGGTGCGGCGCCGACAGTGACGGGCGAGCTCCTTGGCGGACAGCTTCACGTGGGCGCCCCCCCCCTCCTCGGACTGCTTGGCCTCCCTCAGGCGGGCGACGTCCTCTGCGTCCCACTCGAAGATGGAGAGCGAGAGCCTCGCCATGAAGGGGCCGTAGAGCTGGTGGCTGTCGGTGGTGACACCTCTGGCGAAGCGCCGCATGAGGTGCCACACGTCCAGCCTGACTACCAGCTCGTGCCACTCGTGGAACGTCTGCGCTGTTTTGCTCCGTCCCACGGTGACACAGCAGTCCCGGTCCACGTACAAGACCTTCGGAGGGGCCTCTCCGGCTGCGCGGTACCGCCGCATCAGTCCGGCCGCCATGTCGGCCAGTCCGTCCCCCTCGCCGCCGTGAGGACGGACATGAGCACCTGCCCGTGCTCATTGCCGGCGTTGGTGACCCAGGGCGGCCGGCCCCGGCGGCACCGCCCGCAAGCTTCTTGGTGACCTGCGCGACACGGCGACAGATAACATTTAGACGCGCGTCGCGCAAACGTGACGCCGGGTAAGGGCGCGCCGCGGCGGGTGACAAAGCTTACCTTCTTGGACGAATCCATCTTCAGAATGTCACCAAAGATGGACGTGACCCTGGCCTTTGTCTCGTCCAGCCTCGTCAGGGCGTCCCTGACGTAGACCGAGATCAGCCAGGACACGCCGGGCACCGGGTGCATGGGCGGAAGCGCCAACGACGCCTGCGGTGCCGCGCCCGGTGCCCGAAGCTTGCGGAGCACGGAGAGGTACAGCATCGACTGCGCCATCCACTCCCTGGTGTGCTGCTCCACCAGAGAGGCACGGAGGCGAGACGCACTGTTGCCCAGAGTGCGCTCCTTTAGCTGCCCAATCACCGCTCTGTCGCAGGACAACCTGGGAGGGAAATGGGAGGTTACCGGGGAAAAGCAAAAACCAGACACGTCGCTGCATTGTGGTGTTGAAAAGACTTAGTGACTTACTTGTACGTGAGAACAGCTGGGAACTGCTCGCGATGTGCCATGTCCAGCTGTTCTAAGATGTCCTGCGACCAGCCCGCCACCTTCCTGTGAC
>JAFDVH010000031.1:546606-570417 GCA_019176425.1 Megalops atlanticus | reverse complement strand
CTCCAGATTCTGAGTCGGCTCCTGAGAGCTTCAACATGTCAGAACCACAGCCCTACTCCAACCGTATCACTACCCCTAACCCTAACCCCAACCCTTTCAGAAGATCATCATTCGAGCCAGGAAGGTCTGATCGGGCCGAAACTCCAGATTCTGAGTCGGCTCCCTGAGAGCTTCAACATATGTCAGAATAAGATCCTAACTCCAAACGTATCCCTACCCCCCCTAACCCTAACCCCAACCCCAATCCTTTTAGAAGATCGTCATTCGAGCCAGGAAGGTCTGATCGGGCCGAAACTCAGATTCTGATGTCAGAACCTGAGATTCAACATATGTCAGAATCCAACTGTGAACCCTAACCCCAACCCTTTTAGAAGATCGTCATTCGAGCCAGGAGGGTCTGATCGGGCCGAAACTCCAGATTCTGAGTTGGCTGGAGGGTCTGAGAGCTTCAACATATGTCAGAATCAGATCCTAACTCCAACCGTATCCATAACCCTGACTCTAACCCCAACCCTTTTAGAAGGTCGCCATTCAAGATAGGAAGGTTCAATCGGGCCGAAACTCCAGATTCTCAGTCGGCTCCTGATAGCTCCAACATATGTCAGAATCAGATCCTAAATCCAACCATAAACCCTAACCCTTTTAGAATGTTTCCATTCGAGCTAGGAAGGTCTGATCGAGCCCAAACTCCAGATTCATAGTCGGCTACCTGAGAGCTTGAACTTAAGTTAGAACCAGATCCTAACTCTAAACGTAAAACCTTAAACTTTAGTTTAGGGGATTGGTGAAAATGCACTTAATTATATAATTTGTACAAGTGCAACGATACATGTAACTAACTGCAAACGGCACATGCATCATGACGTCACACCCTCCCTCTCTCAGGCCGCCAGTAGCAGCTGTGGTGGCAGGCTGTAGTCTGCATATTACCCACAAGGCACCTTGAGTTGCGTGGGCAGAAAATAAAACGTAAAATTCATTTAAAAAATTAAATTACAGCAATCAATTTTTAATGACATAAATATCTTTCTCTTAAGGTATGTTAGAATCACCACTCTTTAGAGTAAATGCACATATATTGGGACCGTATTGAGAATAAATGCACCTAGCGTCACTGAGAACACTTACCGGACTACGTCACTTATATGACCAGTGTTCCTTCCTTACAATAGAGCTGGCTTCAGCAGCACATATGCTAACATTGGAATGATACAGAGAAGATTAGGATGACCTGTAAATTCAGGAAGTGACGCGTTCTTCGAGGTGGGCCCGCCGGCGGGCCCGCCCCGCCCCCGGCGCCCGCCCGGCCCCGCCCCGCCAGCCGCCCGGCGGGTGACGCAGCCGCCGCCCGGGCGGGCGGGGCGCCGCCCCCCGGGGAGAGCCCGATCTCCCGGGAGGGCCCCGTGACGTTTAATTTGGGACGCAAACGGGGCTTTCCCACGGCGCCAGGCAGGAAGCGGGCCCCCCCTCGCGTCATCTGCGAGCGAGTTTCAACAAAAGCATTTAAGGGGACCACGCTTTAATTTCAAAAGGCCCGTTTTAAAGGGCGCCGGTGGCGTTTTTCAATGGTTTCTTTTGAACAAAACAAGGTTTTAGATTCAACAGCTTATAAAAATAACGAACAAGACAAGAAGCTTTAAGAAATTACATATTTATTATGAGAAAATAGAAATGATACAAAAGAAATTCACAAAAAAATTTAAAACCATTTAAAAAAAATTTAAAAAACATTTAAAAATGCTATTCTTGGCATCTCTTCTCGGCCAGCCACAGCTCCACAGACTTGCACGCGTGGAGAGCGCAGAAGTGCTCTCCACCGTACTGGCTGTGGCCGTAGTCCTTTTGCTGCGGCTGGCCGCAGAGCTGGCAGATGCGCAGCTTGTGGGGCTTTCTCCTCTTCTGCTTCTTTTTCTTGCTGCCGCTCTCTCTCTCTCTCTCCCACCTCTTCTTCATGTTCCAGGCCGAAGTCCTGGGGATGGCGCCCGCGTCCTCCGGGCCCCGCTGTTCCTGCAGCCACTGGCCAGCCGTGCGTCCTCCGGGGCCCTCTTCGGCAGCGCAGAAGAACTGTCCCCTGTAGTAGGCGTGCCCCTCCTCCACCGTCCGTGCTCTGCCGCAGGTGGCGCAGGGATCCCCGGGCTGGCTCTGCGGCTTCCCTCTGGCGCCGCGCAGGACCTCCAGGTCCTTCTCCCTCTGCAGCCTCCGCCTGTACACAGTGCATCTGCTGGGCCCTGCGGTGGCCTCTGAGCTCTCAGTGTCTACAAAAAAGCAATACAGAACTCTTAGTCAATGTGACTGGTACACGCAGATAAAAATAAACAGCAATTGAACAACGTATACATTTTGTTACACACCTGTAATAGGCTGCAGGCGCTTTGCCTTCCTTTTTGCTCCCCGAACCCCCTTCTTCTCCCTACGGGACCGAGAGGCCTGCTGCCGGCGCCGCCGCCGCTGCTGCTGGTCCTGCTGCTGCTGCTGCTTCCGCCGCCGCTGCTGCTGCCGCCGCCGCTTCCGCCGCCGCCGCTGCTGCTGGTCCTGCTGCTGCTGCTGCTGGTCCTGCAGCCACTGCTGAGCCGTCCTCCCGCCGGGACCCTCTTCCAGCGCACAGAAGAAACGTCCCTGGAAGGACGCGTGTGCGGCGGGAGTTTTGGCCACGCCGCAGATGTCGCAAGGGGAGGAGGGGGAGGATGCGCCCCCTGGGCAGGCCTCTGAGCTCTCAGTGTCTACAAAAGAGCAATACAGAACTCTTAGTCAATGTGACTGGTACACGCAGATAAAAATAAACAGCAATTGAACAACGTATACATGTTGTTACACACCTGTAATAGGCTGCAGGCGCTTTGCCTTCCTTTTTGCTCCCGAACCCCTTCTTCTCCTCCCTACGGGACCGAGAGGCCTGCTGCTGCTGCTGCTGCTGCTGCTGCTGCTGCTGCTGCTGCTGCTGGTGGTCCTGCAGCCACTGCTGAGCCGTCCTCCCGCCGGGACCCTCTTCCAGCGCACAGAAGAAACGTCCCTGGAAGGACGCGTGTGCGGCGGGAGTTTTGGCCAAGCCGCAGATGTCGCAAGGGGAGGATGCGCCCCCTGGGCAGGCCTCTGAGCTCTCAGAGTCTACAAAAAGCAATACAGAACTCTTAGTCAAGGTGACTGGTACACGTAGATAAAAATAAACAGCAATTTAGCAATGTATACATTTTGTTACACACCTGAAATAGGCTCCAGGCGCTTTGCCTTCCTTTTTGCTGTCCTGCCTTCCATTCTGCTCGCCGGTGAGGTGTCTTCTGACTGACCTGCTGTGCCGAATCCCCCTTTTCTCCCTACGGGACAGACGGGGAGGGCCTCGGCCTGGCCCGGGAGCCACACATGAAAGGCTTTGCGTACGCTTTGTGTGACGGTGGGGGGCGGTGTACCATTGTTTAAGGCTGATGGCCCTCCTTAGCCTGTGTAAAGAAGCGTTACCACCTGGAGAGAGAATTGAATGTGAGCAGGTTTGTTTTGATATGCTATGTAAATTAAACACATGTTTGCAGTCCCCCCCTATTGAATTGATAAATTGATGCTTATTTGAGAGACAATGTCAGGGCATTCGGGCTGTCTGAGAATCACATATCAAAGGACTGAGTTAAGTGGCGGGCCGGAGACAAAGGGTCTTGTGCCCTGGCAAAGCCATTCAGCCAGGATGTGTGACATTCTTGCTGCAGACACACCAGAGGTGTTTTACAGACATAGTAATGGCAGGAGACACAATATACTTCACAGAATGTATATATATATATAAAACTGGGAACCTCTTACCATGATATCAGTCACCCCTATCATTACCACCATGTTTTCTCTACAATTATTTCATTTTTTAACAGAGAATGAACTTCTGATGGTTGTAATAATGTATGTAATGTAATATTGAATAAAAGTTATAAATCATTCACTGTTTGGTTACTTCAAAGACATGAACAAGGAGGAGAAAGCGTTCTTTTTGTTTTAAAAAAAAAAGAGTTTATTAACAAAACACACACACACACACACACACACACACACACACACATGAATTTGTAAAAAAATAAAATAAATACAAGAATAAATTAACTATTTACAAATAAACATAACTATTTACACTATTTACATTGATTTTTTTGCCTTCATGTCCGCTAGCCACTGCTCCACTGTTCTGCCGTCGGCCCGGGAGCAGAAGGCCTCCCCCCTGTAGCGGCTGTGGCCGTATTCCTTTGTCTTAGGTTGGCCACAGCGCCTGCAGGTAAAGTGGGAGACCTTCCGAAATGGCTTCAGGTAGCGTCCTTCCTCCCGGGCACGACGTTCCTTCTCCTGCTGGAGTCTGTGCCTCCATGCTGTTGTCCGTGGCATCGCTCCAGCAGGAGAGGCGGCGGCGGCGGCGGGGCTGGAGCAGTGGCAGCGGCGGAGGCTGGAGCAGTGGTGGGGGCGGCAACACCAGCGCCTGCGCTGGTGGACGGGGTGGCGCCGGAGGGGGTGGCGCTGGTGGACGGGGTGGCCGGGGTGGCTGAGGCCGAGGAGGAGGAGGATACGCCGACGCTGGCGGCGGCGATGACGAGGTCATACAGTTCCGGGGCCAGCGGCCCTCTGATGGTGACAGCCAGACCGGAGGCGTCCGCGGGCAGGCGGTGCTGGAGAGGCTGGTCTGGCTGCCGGGGCTTCGGCAGCAGAGTCCTCGGGGCAGGCAGGGGCTCTGCTGCCGTCTCGGGTGCGCTGGGCCCCGGGACCGCTATGGCGACGGTCTCCCTCATCATCGCCTTGCTCCTCTGGTTGTGCCTGAGAAAAGCGGACACAAAAAAGCGGACATTAGCAAACAAGAACACACACGCACGCACACGCGCACCAGGGCGCAAAAAGGATCAGGTCTTACCATTGCGTAAGGGTCCGCTTATTCACATCATAGAGCTGGATGCGGGTGCACGCCATGAGGGTGGGGCAGTTCAGGACGTTGTCCCGAATCTGCCGGTACTCGCTCATGACGGCACCCCAGCGATGCATGCGGACCCCGGCGAGCGTAGTGGCCTCGTGGCTGTGCGCGCGACACAGCTCCAGCAGGACGGCTTCCACCAGCCTGCTGGCCTTTGGAGACTGTGCCGCACCCGCCCCCTGGCCCAGGACGGCGCTGCAGAGAAGAGAGACAGAGAGAGTGAGTGAGTGAGTGTGTGTGTGTGTTAGCGAGGGCGGGTGACTGACAGGACAAGAACCCCAGCGTGGAAGCGCACGCGCTGCGACCCCTTACCGCTTCACGCTATCCACTCCTGGCGTGTGAGCGCGCCGGTGGCTCGTCTTAAAGCGGCCCTGGACGAGCCGGTCCTGGTGGCGCGGGGGGAAGGTCACCGCCGCCTTGTCCCTGTCAGACATCTTCTGCCAGAGAGCGACGATCTCTCTGGCCTGTCTCTGGGTGACGAAGGCGTGGTGGCGCAGCTCCGCGAGGCCGTGGGCCAGGGCCACGACGTGCTGGTAGCCGCCGTGACCGTCTGGCCCCACTACGTCCTGCAAGAAAGCGCAGAGAGAGAGACAGCTCGTGAAGCCACGCGGCAAGCACACAGGCGACCGTCACAACAGATGTGAAAAGCGTGCACTCACGTCCTCCTCCTCCTCGGCCTGCTGCACCTCCATCCCGTGGTCGCCGCCGCCGTCTCGGGACGGAGGCGGGCGGGCGGATCCCGACTGGGACGCCGAGGCCTCTGCGACGGCGGCGGCGGGCGTGCCGCTGGGCTCCGCTGTCTGGAGGAGAGCGGCGTGGTGCTCAAGGAGGGGGATGTCCCCCTCCGCCTCCTCCTCCACGAAGCCCTCGTCGCCGTCTTCCCAGTCCTCCTCGGCCTCTTCGGTCCCATCCGGAGCGTCGGGATCGCCCAGATCACAGTGCAGCACAGCGCCCGTCTGGGAGTACAGGTACTCCACCCCGATGAGTTCCCCTACGCAGACAAACACACGCGGGTGTTAAATCGCAGACGCCGCAAAGCAGCAGCAGCAGCAGCATGGTGCTCTCGCTGAGCTCTGGTAACTTACCCGTGTACTCCCTGGGCTGGGTGTAGGTGTCGACCAGCGTGCGCCCGAGTAATTCCCGGGTCAGCTGGTCGAAGCTGTGCTGCACCCGGGCACTGTAGCAGCGCAGCGCCGAACGCTGTCCTCCCTCGACTGCCGCCCTGCCGCGGTTCTCGTTCCACCGCACCAGGCCCTCCAGCAGGTACACCTGGAAGTGGACATCACTGGCAGATGTACCTAAAACAAAGAGCAGAGCCGCACGGTTAGTTTGAGAAGAAAGCAAACACGCACACGGAAGGCTTTTCTGCACGCCGCCGCGGAAAAAAGACTCACCCGGAATGAAGCGGCACAGGTGCAGGTGGAACGACTCCAGGGAAGTGGAGCCTCTGGCGCACCTGTAGACAGGGAGCTTCACCCCGCCTTTGGTGAGCTCCCCCGTCTTGGTGTAGAGCTCCACTCCCGCAGGGTCCTGGATGCAGTCGAGGTGCCGGCGCTGCGTGCTCCAGATCTCCTCCATGCGGGCGCGGTCGATCAGGGGGACGCCCATGGTGTCCGTCGCCTCCCAGAAGGCGTCCAGCGCCTCCCGGAGGAGCCGCTCCGTCTCGGCCGCACCGCGGGTGCGGCGCCGACAGTGACGGGCGAGCTCCTTGGCGGACAGCTTCACGTGGGCGCCCCCCCCCTCCTCGGACTGCTTGGCCTCCCTCAGGCGGGCGACGTCCTCTGCGTCCCACTCGAAGATGGAGAGCGAGAGCCTCGCCATGAAGGGGCCGTAGAGCTGGTGGCTGTCGGTGGTGACACCTCTGGCGAAGCGCCGCATGAGGTGCCACACGTCCAGCCTGACTACCAGCTCGTGCCACTCGTGGAACGTCTGCGCTGTTTTGCTCCGTCCCACGGTGACACAGCAGTCCCGGTCCACGTACAAGACCTTCGGAGGGGCCTCTCCGGCTGCGCGGTACCGCCGCATCAGTCCGGCCGCCATGTCGGCCAGTCCGTCCCCCTCGGCCGCCGTGAGGACGGACATGAGCACCTGCCCGTGCTCATTGCCGACGTTGGTGACCCAGGCGGCCGTCCCGGCGGCACCGCCCGCAAGCTTCTTGGTGACCTGCGCGACACGGCGACAGATAACATTTAGACGCGCGTCGCGCAAACGTGACGCCGGGTAAGGGCGCGCCGCGGCGGGTGACAAAGCTTACCTTCTTGGACGAATCCATCTTCAGAATGTCACCAAAGATGGACGTGACCCTGGCCTTTGTCTCGTCCAGCCTCGTCAGGGCGTCCCTGACGTAGACCGAGATCAGCCAGGACACGCCGGGCACCGGGTGCATGGGCGGAAGCGCCAACGACGCCTGCGGTGCCGCGCCCGGTGCCCGAAGCTTGCGGAGCACGGAGAGGTACAGCATCGACTGCGCCATCCACTCCCTGGTGTGCTGCTCCACCAGAGAGGCACGGAGGCGAGACGCACTGTTGCCCAGAGTGCGCTCCTTTAGCTGCCCAATCACCGCTCTGTCGCAGGACAACCTGGGAGGGAAATGGGAGGTTACCGGGGAAAAGCAAAAACCAGACACGTCGCTGCATTGTGGTGTTGAAAAGACTTAGTGACTTACTTGTACGTGAGAACAGCTGGGAACTGCTCGCGATGTGCCATGTCCAGCTGTTCTAAGATGTCCTGCGACCAGCCCGCCACCTTCCTGTGACAGGAGCCGCATTCAAGGTACTCGGTACCCATGAAGTACCAGCCGCTCCTGTCCAAGACCCTCCGGACGGTCTTGTAGAATCCAGCGCCCACGAGCTTGCCCCCGCAGGGAGGGCAGCGGAAGTGGTAGGCCCACATCCTGTAGGGCAACCACAGGAAGAAGGGGCGCTGGAAGAAGGGGTGGGCTGTGGCGGGGGGCTGCGTGTAGAGGAGCCGGGCGCCTGGCGGAGACCACCAGAGGCGGAGCTCAGACCTGAGGACAACCTTCCCGCCGGCTGTCCTCCTGAACAGCGCCCGGCCCACCCACTCGTGCTGCTCCTCGGGGAGCGTCCGCCTCCAGGCGCGTGGTAGCAGCTGAAACACACAGCGGGATCAGACCGTTAGCGTGCTGAACTGAATGCAAAACAGACACGCGGACAAAAAACGCACAACAATACGATCGCGTACCTCTGCGCCGGAGGCCGACAGCTGGACGGGGGGCCCGGCCGGTTCCGCGTCCCTGGATGAGCCTGAAAGCACATGGTAAAGTTACGCGTTACACGCGTGTCATACATGTATACGCGGCAGGATTGGGTTTTCGTGAGAAGGTGTACTTACGGGGAGAGTCGACCTCCATGGCGGCGGCCAGCAGGTCGGCGTCAGACGGCTCGGCGGGGTCTGAAGATGCAGCGCCTGCTCGCACGGGGGACAACAAAGCACCGATGAAGCGCTGATGCATTTTTAAGAGCTGATATCCGTTGCGCAGACTTTTGTGTAGATAATGTATTTACCTGGACGTGGGAGAACATGTGCCGGCCGGGCTTCGGGCGTCTTCTGCTCCTTGTCCCGGGCCAGCACATAGCTCTGCAGGTCGTGCATCTTCGACCCCGCTCCCACCTTCTGCTGCCTCAACCACTGCACGTAGCTGCAAAGATAACAGAGCAAAGGAAAGAAAAAACATAGAAAATTATAGAAATCTCTCACTCTCACACACACACACACACACACACACACACACACACACACACACACAATACTTACGATCGACTCTCGGGGTCCCTCGCCTCATACAGGGACTTGAAGGTCCTGTGGCCGTGTGCCCCCATCCCCACCAGCGTGTCATCCAGGCCCCTCACGCTCCGGGAGCCCTCGCGCATCCTACGCCTGTCGATGGCTGCCACCATCGGGGGGAACAGCCTGGCGTAGGAGACGAGGGCGTCTTTGTTCTGCATGAGGGGCGTCTGGGTGGTGTTCCCGCTGTTTCTCTCCCTCTCGTGTGACTCCACGATGCTGCAGGCGTAGCCCACATCATTGGCCAGGAGCCACTGCAGCGTCTGACCCCGGTACTGGCCGAACTGCAGCTCGCTCTCGGCCAGCACCGCCTGGGGGGCTTTGGGGTCGCCTCCCTTCTCTGCCACCCTAGCCCTCGCCTCCGCGCGCACCCTGTCGGCCCTCTTTATCTGCCAGGCGGTGGGCCTCTTCTGGCGGTACTGACGGGCCACCGCCTGTGCTGCGGCGGAGGGCCGAAGGGTTAATTCAGGGGACGAGGGCTCAAAGCGGAAGGTGGGCGCAGACTCCATTTTCTGCAAGTAGAAGAAGACAAAACAAAATAAATCACACCATTCAGGAAGCATTTTGAGGACATTCGCACACAATGAAAGAGAGTAGTTACACTGATCACACTGCTAATACACATGAACCCTTTATATATGTAATGTAATGATGTATTATGATGTAAATATATTATAATGGCCCACTAGTACACAGTCTGATGGTGGTTTACACATGCATTCACACACATTGAACATAGCGGGGGTCCTATTTACGCATCTAAAACATATTTACGCCTTTTATTTCGATTCCACACTGTTGTAACAACATCTGTAGGATTCTAAACATGTTAACCAAACGGTCTGGTCACGATGTAAATGCATTTTCATACAATGGCCAGGCTGTTTTAGAGGCCTGGCCAACGCTAGCTCATTCATTCGTTGCAACGCGTTTGAATGAGCATCGCGGCTAACATTAAACGGTATCAAAAGCATATTTATACTTTGAATTTCCATGCCAAACTTTAGGGACAATGTGTCTAGGGTCTAAACATGTTAACCAGGCGGTCTGATCACGGTTTAGAGGCCTGACCGACGCTAGCTCATTCATTCGTTTCAATGCGTTTGAATGAGCATCGCGGCTAACATTAAACGGTATCAAAAGCATATTTATACTTTGAATTTCCATGCCAAACTTTAGGGACAATGTGTCTAGGGTCCAAACATGTTAACCAGGCGGTCTGGTCACGATTTAAATGCATTTTCAGACAATGGCCAGGCCGTTTGAGAGGCTTGACCGACGCTAGCTCATTCATTCATTTCAATGCGTTTGAATGAGCATCGCGGCTAACATTAAACGGTATCAAAAGCATATTTATACTTTGAATTTCCATGCCAAACTTTAGCGACAATGTGTCTAGGGTCCAAACATGTTAACCAGGCGGTCTGGTCACGATTTAAATGCATTTTCAGACAATGGCCAGGCCGTTTGAGAGGCTTGACCGACGCTAGCTCATTCATTCGTTTCAATGCGTTTAAATGAGCATCGCGGTTAACATTACAAGGCATCAAAAGCATATTTATACTTTGAATTTCCATGCCAAACTTTAGCGACAACATGTAGAGGGTCTAAACATGTTAACCAAGTGGTTTGATCACGGTTTAAAGGCATTTTCAGGAATCGCCAGGTCGTTTTAGAGGACCGGCTAACCGGCATTAGCTCAATGCGTTTAAATTAACTTTGCGGTTAATATTAAAAGGCACGTAAAGCATAAGCTACGTATTCATGCAAAAAAGAGCTTTTTCGTGTAGCTAAAGCAAGTTTTTCGCAGTTTTGAACATAAAAAGTCATGCATACAGTCGTACATACACTTAGCTTTGGTCGAATTCTCCTCTTTTTCGTGCAGCCGGCGCGTCGTCGAATCAGAGTGAGAACTTTCAGCGGAACAGGCCAATAAGATACTGTGGATTTCTTTCCATTGGCCCGTTCCGCGAAGAGCAAAAGGCCAATGCGAGCGCCGAATTAGCGGAAAGGAGGGACTTACTAGTGGAACTAGACGGAACGGAAGTATAGAGAGGAATGGAAAACGGAAGGCGCAAGGATGACACGCAAATTCGTGAAGCGTTCCATATTTTGATCCTTTTTTCCCATCGGAGTCAACTGGTACGTCCAATAGTGAATAGTATATGGTTTAGCAAGATTACCCCAGATTAAAGTGGAGTGGCCTTCACATTCAGAGGACCCGGGTTCAATCCCCAAGGGTCCTGTTCCTGCTATGCCTTTTCTTTTTTTTTTGTTAGTCTTACTTCTGGTTATGAAATGGGTGGCAAGCACCCACTGCCTGCAAATGTAACCCTAACCCTGACCTTAACAACTCTAACACTAACCCTGACCCTTTTAGACGGTCGCCAATTGAGCTAGGAAGGTCCAGATTCTGAGTTGGCTCCTGAGAGCTAGGAAGGTCCAATCAGACCCCCAACCCTAACCCTAACCCTAACCCTTTTAGACCTCTCAGATTCTGAGTCGGATCGCTGAGAGCTTCAACATGTCAGACCCACAGCCCTACTCCAACCGTATCACTACCCCTAACCCTAACCCTAACCCCAATCCTTTCAGAAGATCGTCATTCGAGCCAGGAAGGTCTGATCTGTCCGAAACTCCAGATTCTGAGTCGGCTCCCTGAGAGCTTCAACATATGTCAGAATAAGATCCTAACTCCAACCGTATCCCTACCCCTAACCCTAACCCCAACCCCAATCCTTTTAGAAGATCGTCATTCGAGCCAGGAGGGTCTGATCGGGCCGAAACTCCAGATTCTGAGTTGGCTCGCTGAGAGCTTCAACATATGTCAGAATCAGATCCTAACTCCAACCGTATCCATAACCCTGACTCTAACCCCAACCCTTTTAGAAGGTCGCCATTCAAGATAGGAAGGTTCAATCGGGCCGAAACTCCAGATTCTCAGTCGGCTCCCTGATAGCTCCAACATATGTCAGAATCAGATCCTAAATCCAACCATAAACCCTAACCCTTTTAGAATGTTTCCATTCGAGCTAGGAAGGTCTGATCGAGCCCAAACTCCAGATTCATAGTCGGCTACCTGAGAGCTTGAACTTAAGTTAGAACCAGATCCTAACTCTAAACGTAAAAGCTTAAACTTTAGTTTAGGGGATTGGTGAAAATGCACTTAATTATATAATTTGTACAAGTGCAACGATACATGTAACTAACTGCAAACGGCACATGCATCATGACGTCACACCCTCCCTCTCTCAGGCCGCCAGTAGCAGCTGTGGTGGCAGGCTGTAGTCTGCATATTACCCACAAGGCACCTTGAGTTGCGTGGGCAGAAAATAAAACGTAAAATTCATTTAAAAAATTAAATTACAGCAATCAATTTTTAATGACATAAATATCTTTCTCTTAAGGTATGTTAGAATCACCACTCTTTAGAGTAAATGCACATATATTGGGACCGTATTGAGAATAAATGCACCTAGCGTCACTGAGAACACTTACCGGACTACGTCACTTATATGACCAGTGTTCCTTCCTTACAATAGAGCTGGCTTCAGCAGCACATATGCTAACATTGGAATGATACAGAGAAGATTAGGATGACCTGTAAATTCGTGAAGCGTTCCATATTTTGATCCTTTTTTCCCATCGGAGTCAACTGGTACGTCCAATAGTGAATAGTATATGGTTTAGCAAGATTACCCCAGATTAAAGTGGAGTGGCCTTCACATCCAGAGGACCCGGGTTCAATCCCCAAGGGGCCTGTCCCTGCTATGCCTTTCCTTTTTTTATTTTTTTTTTTTTTTGTTAGTCTTACTTCTGGTTATGAAATGAGTGGCAAGCACCCACTGCCTGCAAATGTAACCCTAACCCTAACCCTAACCCTTTTAGAATGTCGTCATTCGAGCTAGGAATGTCTGATCGGGCCGAAACTCCAGATTCTGAGTCGGCTCGCTGGGAACTTCAACATATGTCAGAACCAGAACAACATATGTCAGAACCACAACCCTACTCCAACCGTATATCCCTACCCCTCCAACCGTAACCCCCTAACCCTAACCCCAATCCTTTTAGAAGATCGTCATTCGAGCCAGGAAGGTCTGATCGGACCGAAACTCCAGATTCTGAGTCGGCTCCCTGAGAGCTTCAACATATGTCAGAATAAGATCCTAACTCCAAACGTATCCCTACCCCTAACCCTGACCCTAACCCCAACCCCAATCCTTTTAGAAGATCGTCATTCGAGCCAGGAGATCTGATCATTCGAGCCAGAAGGGTCTCCAACTCCCTAACCTAAACCCTTTTAGAAACTCCAGATTCTGAGTTGGAGGGTCTGATCGGGCCAACTGAAACTCCAGATTCTGAGTTGCTTCAACAACATGTCAGAATCAGATCCTAACTCCAACCGTATCCATAACCCTGACTCTAACCCCAACCCTTTTAGAAGGTCGCCATTCAAGATAGGAAGGTTCAATCGGGCCGAAACTCCAGATTCTCAGTCGGCTCCTGATAGCTCCAACATATGTCAGAATCAGATCCTAAATCCAACCATAAACCCTAACCCTTTTAGAATGTTTCCATTCGAGCTAGGAAGGTCTGATCGAGCCCAAACTCCAGATTCATAGTCGGCTACCTGAGAGCTTGAACTTAAGTTAGAACCAGATCCTAACTCTAAACGTAAAAGCTTAAACTTTAGTTTAGGGGATTGGTGAAAATGCACTTAATTATATAATTTGTACAAGTGCAACGATACATGTAACTAACTGCAAACGGCACATGCATCATGACGTCACACCCTCCCTCTCTCAGGCCGCCAGTAGCAGCTGTGGTGGCAGGCTGTAGTCTGCATATTACCCACAAGGCACCTTGAGTTGCGTGGGCAGAAAATAAAACGTAAAATTCATTTAAAAAATTAAATTACAGCAATCAATTTTTAATGACATAAATATCTTTCTCTTAAGGTATGTTAGAATCACCACTCTTTAGAGTAAATGCACATATATTGGGACCGTATTGAGAATAAATGCACCTAGCGTCACTGAGAACACTTACCGGACTACGTCACTTATATGACCAGTGTTCCTTCCTTACAATAGAGCTGGCTTCAGCAGCACATATGCTAACATTGGAATGATACAGAGAAGATTAGGATGACCTGTAAATTCGTGAAGCGTTCCATATTTTGATCTTTTCTTCCCATCGGAGTCAACTGATACATCCAATAGTGAATAGTATATGGTTTAGCAAGATTACCCCAGATTAAAGTGGAGTGGCCTTCACATCCAGAGGACCCGGTTCAATCCCCAAGGGGCCTGTCCCTACTATGCCTTTCCTTTTTTATTTTCTTTTTCTTTTTGTTAGTCTTACTTCTGGTTATGAAATGAGTGGCAAGCACCCACTGCCTGCAAATGTAACCCTAACCCTAACCCTAACCCTTTTAGAAGGTCGTCATTCGAGCTAGGAATGTCTGATCGGGCCGAAACTCCAGATTCTGAGTCGGCTCCCTGAGAACTTCAACATATGTCAGAACCACAACCCTACTCCAACCGTATCCCTACCCCTAACCCTAACCCTAACCCTTTTAGAAGATCGTCATTCGAGCCAGGAAGGTCTGATCGGACCGAAACTCCAGATTCTGAGTCGGCTCCTGAGAGCTTCAACATATGTCAGAATCAGATCCTAACTCCAACCATATACCCTAACCCTAACCCTTTTTTAGAAGGTCGTCATTCGAGCTAGGAATGTCTGATCGGGCCGAAACTCCAGATTCTGAGTCGGCTCCTGAGAGCTTCAACATGTCAGAACCACAGCCCTACTCCTACCGTATCACTACCCCTAACCCTAACCCTAACCCTAACCCCAATCCTTTTAGAAGATCATCATTCGAGCCAGGAAGGTCTGATCGGTCCGAAACTCCAGATTCTGAGTCGGCTCCTGAGAGCTTCAACATATGTCAGAATAAGATCCTAACTCCAAACGTATCCCTACCCCTAACCCTGACCCTAACCCCAACCCCAATCCTTTTAGAAGATCGTCATTCGAGCCAGGAGGGTCTGATCGGGCCGAACTCTCATGTCAGAACCTGATCCTAAATCCAACTGTGAACCCTAACCCTAACCCTTTTAGAAGATCGTCATTCGAGCCAGGAGGTCTCTGATCGGGCCGAAACTCCAGATTCTGAGTTGGCTCGCTGAGAGCTTCAACATATGTCAGAATCAGATCCTAACTCCAACCGTATCCATAACCCTGACTCTAACCCCAACCCTTTTAGAAGGTCGCCATTCAAGATAGGAAGGTTCAATCGGGCCGAAACTCCAGATTCTCAGTCGGCTCCTGATAGCTCCAACATATGTCAGAATCAGATCCTAAATCCAACCATAAACCCTAACCCTTTTAGAATGTTCCATCCATTCGAGCTAGGAAGGTCTGATCGAGCCCAAACTCCAGATTCATAGTCGGCTACCTGAGAGCTTGAACTTAAGTTAGAACCAGATCCTAACTCTAAACGTAAAAGCTTAAACTTTAGTTTAGGGATTGGTGAAAATGCACTTAATTATATAATTTGTACAAGTGCAACGATACATGTAACTAACTGCAAACGGCACATGCATCATGACGTCACACCCTCCCTCTCTCAGGCCGCCAGTAGCAGCTGTGGTGGCAGGCTGTAGTCTGCATATTACCCACAAGGCACCTTGAGTTGCGTGGGCAGAAAATAAAACGTAAAATTCATTTAAAAAATTAAATTACAGCAATCAATTTTTAATGACATAAATATCTTTCTCTTAAGGTATGTTAGAATCACCACTCTTTAGAGTAAATGCACATATATTGGGACCGTATTGAGAATAAATGCACCTAGCGTCACTGAGAACACTTACCGGACTACGTCACTTATATGACCAGTGTTCCTTCCTTACAATAGAGCTGGCTTCAGCAGCACATATGCTAACATTGGAATGATACAGAGAAGATTAGGATGACCTGTAAATTCGTGAAGCGTTCCATATTTTGATCTTTTCTTCCCATCGGAGTCAACTGATACATCCAATAGTGAATAGTATATGGTTTAGCAAGATTACCCCAGATTAAAGTGGAGTGGCCTTCACATCCAGAGGACCCGGGTTCAATCCCCAGGGGCCTGTCCCTACTATGCCTTTCCTTTTTTTTTCTTTTTTTTTTGTTAGTCTTACTTCTGGTTATGAAATGAGTGGCAAGCACCCACTGCCTGCAAATGTAACCCTAACCCTAACCCTAACCCTTTTAGAAGGTCGTCATTCGAGCTAGGAATGTCTGATCGGGCCGAAACTCCAGATTCTGAGTCGGCTCGCTGAGAACTTCAACATATGTCAGAACCACAACCCTTCTCCAACCGTATCCCTACCCCTAACCCTAACCCTAACCCCAATCCTTTTAGAAGATCGTCATTCGAGCCAGGAAGGTCTGATCGGACCGAAACTCCAGATTCTGAGTCGGCTCCCTGAGAGCTTCAACATATGTCAGAATCAGATCCTAACTCCAACCATATACCCTAACCCTAACCCTTTTAGAAGGTCGTCATTCGAGCTAGGAATGTCTGATCGGGCCGAAACTCCAGATTCTGAGTCGGCTCGCTGAGAGCTTCAACATGTCAGAACCACAGCCCTACTCCAACCGTATCACTACCCCTAACCCTAACCCCAATCCTTTCAGAAGATCATCATTCGAGCCAGGAAGGTCTGATCGGTCCGAAACTCCAGATTCTGAGTCGGCTCCCTGAGAGCTTCAACATATGTCAGAATAAGATCCTAACTCCAAACGTATCCCTACCCCTAACCCTGACCCTAACCCCAACCCCAATCCTTTTAGAAGATCGTCATTCGAGCCAGGAGGGTCTGATCGGGCCGAAACTCATATGTCAGAACCTGATCCTAAATCCAACTGTGAACCCTAACCCTAACCCTTTTAGAAGATCGTCATTCGAGCCAGGAGGGTCTGATCGGGCCGAAACTCCAGATTCTGAGTTGGCTCGCTGAGAGCTTCAACATATGTCAGAATCAGATCCTAACTCCAACCGTATCCATAACCCTGACTCTAACCCCAACCCTTTTAGAAGGTCGCCATTCAAGATAGGAAGGTTCAATCGGGCCGAAACTCCAGATTCTCAGTCGGCTCCCTGATAGCTCCAACATATGTCAGAATCAGATCCTAAATCCAACCATAAACCCTAACCCTTTTAGAATGTTTCCATTCGAGCTAGGAAGGTCTGATCGAGCCCAAACTCCAGATTCATAGTCGGCTACCTGAGAGCTTGAACTTAAGTTAGAACCAGATCCTAACTCTAAACGTAAAAGCTTAAACTTTAGTTTAGGGGATTGGTGAAAATGCACTTAATTATATAATTTGTACAAGTGCAACGATACATGTAACTAACTGCAAACGGCACATGCATCATGACGTCACACCCTCCCTCTCTCAGGCCGCCAGTAGCAGCTGTGGTGGCAGGCTGTAGTCTGCATATTACCCACAAGGCACCTTGAGTTGCGTGGGCAGAAAATAAAACGTAAAATTCATTTAAAAAATTAAATTACAGCAATCAATTTTTAATGACATAAATATCTTTCTCTTAAGGTATGTTAGAATCACCACTCTTTAGAGTAAATGCACATATATTGGGACCGTATTGAGAATAAATGCACCTAGCGTCACTGAGAACACTTACCGGACTACGTCACTTATATGACCAGTGTTCCTTCCTTACAATAGAGCTGGCTTCAGCAGCACATATGCTAACATTGGAATGATACAGAGAAGATTAGGATGACCTGTAAATTCGTGAAGCGTTCCATATTTTGATCTTTTCTTCCCATCGGAGTCAACTGATACATCCAATAGTGAATAGTATATGGTTTAGCAAGATTACCCCAGATTAAAGTGGAGTGGCCTTCACATCCAGAGGACCCGGGTTCAATCCCCAAGGGGCCTGTCCCTACTATGCCTTTCCTTTTTTTATTTTCTTTTTTTTTTTGTTAGTCTTACTTCTGGTTATGAAATGAGTGGCAAGCACCCACTGCCTGCAAATGTAACCCTAACCCTAACCCTTTTAGAAGGTCGTCATTCGAGCTAGGAATGTCTGATCGGGCCGAAACTCCAGATTCTGAGAAGGTCGCTGAGAACTTCAACATATGTCAGAACCACAACCCTTCTCAACCGTATCCCTACCCCCCTAACCCTAACCCCAACCCCAATCCTTTTAGAAGATCGTCATTCGAGCCAGGAAGGTCTGATCGGACCGAAACTCCAGATTCTGAGTCGGCTCCTGAGAGCTTCAACATATGTCAGAATCAGATCATAACTCAGAACCCTAACCCTAACCCTTTTAGAAGGTCCAATTCGAGCTAGGAATGTCTGATCGGGCCTAAACTCCAGATTCTGAGTCCCTAAGCCAACATGTCAGAACCACAGCCCTACCCAACCGTAACTACCCCTAACCCTAACCCCAATCCTTTCAGAAGATCATCATTCGAGCCAGGAAGGTCTGATCGGTCCGAAACTCCAGATTCTGAGTCGGCTCCCTGAGAGCTTCAACATATGTCAGAATAAGATCCTAACTCCAAACGTATCCCTACCCCTAACCCTGACCCTAACCCCAACCCCAATCCTTTTAGAAGATCGTCATTCGAGCCAGGAGGGTCTGATCGGGCCGAAACTCATATGTCAGAACCTGATCCTAAATCCAACTGTGAACCCTAACCCTAACCCTTTTAGAAGATCGTCATTCGAGCCAGGAGGGTCTGATCGGGCCGAAACTCCAGATTCTGAGTTGGCTCCCTGAGAGCTTCAACATATGTCAGAATCAGATCCTAACTCCAACCGTATCCATAACCCTGACTCTAACCCCAACCCTTTTAGAAGGTCGCCATTCAAGATAGGAAGGTTCAATCGGGCCGAAACTCCAGATTCTCAGTCGGCTCCCTGATAGCTCCAACATATGTCAGAATCAGATCCTAAATCCAACCATAAACCCTAACCCTTTTAGAATGTTTCCATTCGAGCTAGGAAGGTCTGATCGAGCCCAAACTCCAGATTCATAGTCGGCTACCTGAGAGCTTGAACTTAAGTTAGAACCAGATCCTAACTCTAAACGTAAAAGCTTAAACTTTAGTTTAGGGATTGGTGAAAATGCACTTAATTATATAATTTGTACAAGTGCAACGATACATGTAACTAACTGCAAACGGCACATGCATCATGACGTCACACCCTCCCTCTCTCAGGCCGCCAGTAGCAGCTGTGGTGGCAGGCTGTAGTCTGCATATTACCCACAAGGCACCTTGAGTTGCGTGGGCAGAAAATAAAACGTAAAATTCATTTAAAAAATTAAATTACAGCAATCAATTTTTAATGACATAAATATCTTTCTCTTAAGGTATGTTAGAATCACCACTCTTTAGAGTAAATGCACATATATTGGGACCGTATTGAGAATAAATGCACCTAGCGTCACTGAGAACACTTACCGGACTACGTCACTTATATGACCAGTGTTCCTTCCTTACAATAGAGCTGGCTTCAGCAGCACATATGCTAACATTGGAATGATACAGAGAAGATTAGGATGACCTGTAAATTCGTGAAGCGTTCCATATTTTGATCTTTTCTTCCCATCGGAGTCAACTGATACATCCAATAGTGAATAGTATATGGTTTAGCAAGATTACCCCAGATTAAAGTGGAGTGGCCTTCACATCCAGAGGACCCGGGTTCAATCCCCAAGGGGCCTGTCCCTACTATGCCTTTCCTTTTTTTTTTTTTTTTTTTTTTTTTTTTGTTAGTCTTACTTCTGGTTATGAAATGAGTGGCAAGCACCCACTGCCTGCAAATGTAACCCTAACCCTAACCCTTTTAGAAGGTCCATTCGACTAGGAATGTCTGATCGGGCCGAAACTCCAGATTCTGAGTCGTCAGAACTTCAACATGAGCCACAAATGTCTCCAACCGTCAGGCCCTAACCCTAACCTAACCCTAACCCCAATCCAGAAGATTCATTCGAGCCAGGAAGGTCTGATCGAAACTCCAGATTCTGAGTCGGCTCCAACATATGTCAGAACCACAACCCTTTTACTCCAACCGTATCCCTGACCCCTAACCTAACCCTAACCCCAACCCTTTTTTTAGAAGATCGTCATTCGAAGCCAGGAAGGTCTGATCGAAACTCCAGATTCTGAGTCGGCTCCCTGAGAGCTTCAACATCCAGAATAAGATCTGAGTCCAAACGCTCCCCCTAACCCTGAGAGCTTCAACATATGTCAGAATCAGATCCCAGGAACTCCAAACTCATATACCCTGAATAAGATCCTAATCCAACCCCCTACCCCTAACCCTAACCCCAACCCCAATCCTTTTAGAAGATCGTCATTCGAGCCAGGAGGGTCTGATCGGGCCGAAACTCCAGATTCTGAGTTGGCTCGCTGAGAGCTTCAACATATGTCAGAATCAGATCCTAACTCCAACCGTATCCATAACCCTGACTCTAACCCCAACCCTTTTTTAGAAGGTCGCCATTCAAGATAGGAAGGTTCAATCGGGCCGAAACTCCAGATTCTCAGTCGGCTCCCTGATAGCTCCAACATATGTCAGAATCAGATCCTAAATCCAACCATAAACCCTAACCCTTTTAGAATGTTTCCATTCGAGCTAGGAAGGTCTGATCGAGCCCAAACTCCAGATTCATAGTCGGCTACCTGAGAGCTTGAACTTAAGTTAGAACCAGATCCTAACTCTAAACGTAAAAGCTTAAACTTTAGTTTAGGGGATTGGTGAAAATGCACTTAATTATATAATTTGTACAAGTGCAACGATACATGTAACTAACTGCAAACGGCACATGCATCATGACGTCACACCCTCCCTCTCTCAGGCCGCCAGTAGCAGCTGTGGTGGCAGGCTGTAGTCTGCATATTACCCACAAGGCACCTTGAGTTGCGTGGGCAGAAAATAAAACGTAAAATTCATTTAAAAAATTAAATTACAGCAATCAATTTTTAATGACATAAATATCTTTCTCTTAAGGTATGTTAGAATCACCACTCTTTAGAGTAAATGCACATATATTGGGACCGTATTGAGAATAAATGCACCTAGCGTCACTGAGAACACTTACCGGACTACGTCACTTATATGACCAGTGTTCCTTCCTTACAATAGAGCTGGCTTCAGCAGCACATATGCTAACATTGGAATGATACAGAGAAGATTAGGATGACCTGTAAATTCGTGAAGCGTTCCATATTTTGATCTTTTTTTCCATCGGAGTCAACTGATACATCCAATAGTGAATAGTATATGGTTTAGCAAGATTACCCCAGATTAAAGTGGAGTGGCCTTCACATCCAGAGGACCCGGGTTCAATCCCCAAGGGGCCTGTCCCTACTATGCCTTTCCTTTTTTTATTTTCTTTTTTTTTTTGTTAGTCTTACTTCTGGTTATGAAATGAGTGGCAAGCACCCACTGCCTGCAAATGTAACCCTAACCCTAACCCTTTTAGAAGGTCGTCATTCGAGCTAGGAATGTCTGATCGGGCCGAAACTCCAGATTCTGAGTCGGCTCGCTGAGAACTTCAACATATGTCAGAACCACAACCCTTCTCCAACCGTATCCCTGAGAGCTTCAACATATGTCAGAACCAAGATCCTACTCCACTACCCTAACCCTAACCCTACCCTAACCCCAACCCCAATCCTTTTAGAAGATCGTCATTCGAGCCAGGAAGGTCTGATCGGACCGAAACTCCAGATTCTGAGTCGGCTCCCTGAGAGCTTCAACATATGTCAGAATCAGATCCTAACTCCAACCATATACCCTAACCCTAACCCTTTTAGAAGGTCGTCATTCGAGCTAGGAATGTCTGATCGGGCCGAAACTCCAGATTCTGAGTCGGCTCGCTGAGAGCTTCAACATGTCAGAACCACAGCCCTACTCCAACCGTATCACTACCCCTAACCCTAACCCCAATCCTTTTAGAAGATCAGATCATCATTCGAGCCAGGAAGGTCTGATCGGACCGAAACTCCAGATTCTGAGTCGGCTCCCTGAGAGCTTCAACATATGTCAGAATAAGATCCTAACTCCAAACGTATCCCTACCCCTAACCCTGACCCTAACCCCAACCCCAATCCTTTTAGAAGATCGTCATTCGAGCCAGGAGGGTCTGATCGGGCCGAAACTCCAGATTCTGAGTCGGCTCTTCAACATATGTCAGAACCTGATCCTAAATCCAAACGTCTGTGAACCCTAACCCTAACCCTTTTAGAAGATCGTCATTCGAGCCAGGAGGGTCTGATCGGGCCGAAACTCCAGATTCTGAGTTGGCTCGCTGAGAGCTTCAACATATGTCAGAATCAGATCCTAACTCCAACCGTATCCATAACCCTGACTCTAACCCCAACCCTTTTAGAAGGTCGCCATTCAAGATAGGAAGGTTCAATCGGGCCGAAACTCCAGATTCTCAGTCGGCTCCCTGATAGCTCCAACATATGTCAGAATCAGATCCTAAATCCAACCATAAACCCTAACCCTTTTAGAATGTTTCCATTCGAGCTAGGAAGGTCTGATCGAGCCCAAACTCCAGATTCATAGTCGGCTACCTGAGAGCTTGAACTTAAGTTAGAACCAGATCCTAACTCTAAACGTAAAAGCTTAAACTTTAGTTTAGGGGATTGGTGAAAATGCACTTAATTATATAATTTGTACAAGTGCAACGATACATGTAACTAACTGCAAACGGCACATGCATCATGACGTCACACCCTCCCTCTCAGGCCGCCAGTAGCAGCTGTGGTGGCAGGCTGTAGTCTGCATATTACCCACAAGGCACCTTGAGTTGCGTGGGCAGAAAATAAAACGTAAAATTCATTTAAAAATTAAATTACAGCAATCAATTTTTAATGACATAAATATCTTTCTCTTAAGGTATGTTAGAATCACCACTCTTTAGAGTAAATGCACATATATTGGGACCGTATTGAGAATAAATGCACCTAGCGTCACTGAGAACACTTACCGGACTACGTCACTTATATGACCAGTGTTCCTTCCTTACAATAGAGCTGGCTTCAGCAGCACATATGCTAACATTGGAATGATACAGAGAAGATTAGGATGACCTGTAAATTCGTGAAGCGTTCCATATTTTGATCTTTTTTCCCATCGGAGTCAACTGATACATCCAATAGTGAATAGTATATGGTTTAGCAAGATTACCCCAGATTAAAGTGGAGTGGCCTTCACATCCAGAGGACCCGGGTTCAATCCCCAAGGGGCCTGTCCCTACTATGCCTTTCCTTTTTTTATTTTCTTTTTTTTTTTGTTAGTCTTACTTCTGGTTATGAAATGAGTGGCAAGCACCCACTGCCTGCAAATGTAACCCTAACCCTAACCCTAACCCTTTTAGAAGGTCGTCATTCGAGCTAGGAATGTCTGATCGGGCCGAAACTCCAGATTCTGAGTCGGCTCGCTGAGAACTTCAACATATGTCAGAACCACAACCCTACTCCAACCGTATCCCTACCCCTAACCCTAACCCCAACCCCAATCCTTTTAGAAGATCGTCATTCGAGCCAGGAAGGTCTGATCGGACCGAAACTCCAGATTCTGAGTCGGCTCCCTGAGAGCTTCAACATATGTCAGAATCAGATCCTAACTCCAACCATATACCCTAACCCTAACCCTTTTAGAAGGTCGTCATTCGAGCTAGGAATGTCTGATCGGGCCGAAACTCCAGATTCTGAGTCGGCTCGCTGAGAGCTTCAACATGTCAGAACCACAGCCCTACTCCAACCGTATCACTACCCCTAACCCTAACCCCAATCCTTTCAGAAGATCATCATTCGAGCCAGGAAGGTCTGATCGGTCCGAAACTCCAGATTCTGAGTCGGCTCCCTGAGAGCTTCAACATATGTCAGAATAAGATCCTAACTCCAAACGTATCCCTACCCCTAACCCTGACCCTAACCCCAACCCCAATCCTTTTAGAAGATCGTCATTCGAGCCAGGAGGGTCTGATCGGGCCGAAACTCATATGTCAGAACCTGATCCTAAAT
>JAFDVH010000031.1:536614-546106 GCA_019176425.1 Megalops atlanticus | reverse complement strand
CCCAATCCCAGAATGTCCAAGCCCAGGGACGGGAATAGTTGGCCAATCTGAGTCCTCCTCTCTTCCCCAGGCAGGCAGCGACGACGCAGGTCTTTACTGCGGAATCCCTCCTCCGGTATCCCACGCGCCATGCTAATACCAAAATAAAATTGCCGATTGGAATCTAGATATTAAACAACCGGTGGTCTTTTTGGGGGACTCTAACCTGAGCCGTATTCCTAGTTTTACACATCAGGATATCCAAATAGACAGTTTTCGGGGCAGCTCTCCACCATCTGAAGGGAGTAGTTGAGAAATTAACACCCCAGGAGAATACACAGATTGTGGTTATTTCAGCAGGTCTTAATAATTGCTTGCAGGGTAATGCAACCACAACTACATGGAAACAATTGCAACAATTGATACGGACATGTAAACTTACCTTCCCGTATCACGACCGTCTATGTGGCTCAAATCAATTTTTCAGATAGACTACCAAGACAGACGCAGATCCTTTTACAGGATTTCAATAATCGGGTTAAAGAGAAATGTTCATACTTACCTGCTATTACTCCTCTAGATTTCAGGGTTGAAGCACGTGACCGGTCCATTGGGACCGCAGAACTGCTGAGAAAATCTTGTCCGCATGGCTAACCAGGCTAAACTTAGTAAGGGGAAACATGTATTACAACCTCCCCTAACTAATATAGCTAATCTGTCCAAACTGTTTTTATTGGACGAACATGAAATTGAAGTTTTAAATAAAGGGTTAACATTCATTCCTACACCTAATCAACTTAATAGGTATGTCTTACCAAAAGACCTTCATAAATATCATAGAAAACTGAAACTTTTAGACTACTTTCATTATGAAATTTTAGAGGATTACTTACCTTTCAGGATCCGGCCTAATTGGGAACCACCAACAGCGACGACCTGTGAAAACATAAAAAAATTGATTACTAAGGACTCAACGGTAATGAAACGCATAAATTTTCACAATAAAGAAACGGGCCAAATAATTTGAATACGGAACAACGCAATGCTCTTGACGCCTTCAGAATAATAGACATATTGTGATTAAAGCGGCTGATAAAGGTTCGAAAATTGTAATCCTAGACCGTACCCAGTATTTGCAGGAAGCTTACAGACAATTATCTAATACTAACCACTATAGTAAACTTACCCATTCTCTCCAGTCAGAGACGCCAGAACTTACAAAGACCGATCATACAGCGATTAAAAGAGGAGGGTTATATCACAGACCGTCAGAGGCTCCATTTACTAGGCCCGGATAATCCACGTTTCAAGGTTATTTTACCTACTACCAAAAATACATAAAAAGCCAGAAACGTGGCCCATCCGGGAATACCACCAGGCCGTCCTATAGTGAGTGATTGTGGTTGAGTCATACCACATCGCAAAATATATTGACGCGTTCCTTAACCCTCTGTCACAACGCCATCGAAGTTATATTAAAGACACATATGACTTTGTGACGAAAATTAGAAAATATACGGTCTCTAATAATACCTTCCTCTTTTCAATTGATATTAACTCGTTGTATACGAATATTGATACGGAATTGGGACTGCGGCGGTTAGAGATACGTTTGAAAATTTCCAGACCCTACTCGTCCGGATAACGCTATTTTAGAACTTTTATATTTGGGCCTTACCCGAACGACTTTGAGTTTAATGGTGAACAGTTTCTGCAAATACATGGCACGGCTATGGGAAAAACATTTGCGCCCTCCTATGCGATATATATATGGCAGCTTGGGAAGAACTCAGCCCTTTTAAAATGTCCAAAACGGCCAACATTATATTTTCGCTATTTGGATGATATTTTTTGGGGTTTGGGAGCACACCCTCACAGATTTTGAGGCATTTACCCAAATCTTGAATTCACATCACCCTGCCATTACCGTTTCATATAATATACAAAATACCAAGATAGAGTTCTTAGATACGGAGGTTTTTTTGCCCGGAAAAACAATGAACAAAAGTACTGGCCACTAGGGTCTTTTTCAAGAATACGGATACGCACGCTTTATTACATAAAGCATCATATCACCCTAAACATACCTTTAAAGGGATAATCAAATCCCAGCTTATAAGGTTTCGACGCATTTGTTCTCTTGAAGAAGATGTTGAAGAGGCCACTAGAACACTCTTCGCGGCACTCCGTCCTCGGGGATATGCCCGTCGGTTCCTTCGGTATATTAAATCTGAAGTGAAAAGTTCCTTTACCAATTACGATTACTGAGCCAAAGATAAAAGAAATAAGAATAAGCTAATACCCTTTGTCCATACGTATTCAACACAATTAGGAAATTTCAATAAGAAAATAAAATCTAACTTCATTGAGTTGCAACAACAAATTCGGAGTTGGAGGGTTATAAAGTAATTGCGGCGTACCGTAGAAACAAAAACCTAAAGGATCTATTGGTACATACTCGTCTTAATAGTGAGGAAAAAGATGAGCATCTTTTCTTATTCCCTCCTTACATTTATAACCATACTTCCAGGAGAGGTCTCCTATTCACAGTAGAATAGATCCCCATGCAAAAATGTGGTATATGCGATTAAGTGCTTACATTGTGGGGCTTTATATGTGGGTGAAACCAAACACTCAATGACAGTTAGACTAAAGCAACATTTGTATTGTATTCGTTATAATAACAAAAATACTATTTTATATAAACATTTTCAGTTACATATGGTTAGTCAACTAAGGATAATGGGTTTGCAATCAAATTGTAATTGGAATGTAAAACAGAGACAAACCTGTGAGAGGAACTGGATACTCAGACTTAATACCTTGGATCCATGGGGTCTTAATGAAAGGTGGTGATTAAGTTTACTGTTTAATAAAGGGTCTTTTATTATGGCTACTTGATTGGAGTGAAATGTTTATTGGGTTCTCTTATTGATGATTAAATGTGATATACAAATACAGTGTCCTACTGTCTGCTTTTTATTTTCTTTCATTCTATCTTAGTAGAATGCCTATCTTTTATTTTTTTATTCTATTTATGCCCTTTATTGTGATTCTTTGGGAGCTATTTAAAATGTTTTCTTATTCAGACCATTGTATCAACCCTTTAAGATAGGACAATTGTATTATTGATTGAGATCACAACTTGTCTCTCTCTCTTTCCTGCTGATTTTAAACCCTCCAATATGGGATAGTGATAGTATATTTGAGTGGATGTGGTGTAGTACTGCTACAAGAGGTTTTTAACACTATAACTATACATGGGACAATAATGGTATAGGGGCTTAAATATAGCCTTATGACCGGGAGTCCCAGGTTCAATCCCAGCCTAGTACATACATATACAAAGTCTGTTTTTTTATATCTATCTTCAACATGTTTATGGACTTTACTAGGTATACACATATATGTATGTATATATATATATATATATATATATATGTGAGATTTCTTTTCCCCCCCTTTTTTTTTTTTTTTTTTTTATAAACACACTTTTATTTTCCAGTGAATATATGGCTATACCCCTTTCTCCATATTATCCTGGGATGTGGCACAGGAGATTAAGCATAGCCTTAGAACATGGAAATCCCAGGTTCAATTCCCGGTTGAGCACACACATATGTATGTGTTTTTATACATTAACTTCCAATTTAATACATGGCTATACTTGTTTCAGATTGTTAAAATGATATGTGGGATTAAACATTACCTTAAAATTTGTCAACCTTCAGTTGAATTCCAATTGTGCATACCTAGAATCTATTCACCTCTTTTTATGAGACCAGAAAATGGCACAGTGGAATAAGCATAGCCTTTCAATCTGGGGACCTGGGTTCAATCCCAACCCTGCCTGTATTTATTTATTTTGGTATGTATATATATTCCCCCTTTTTTTTATATTTAGTCTTACAGTTACATTCACTCTTTTATATTGTGTATAGCGCCTGGAACCCACATACACTCTGAATTATTTGTTATTTGTTTGAATACTGACCTGACTCTTACATTAAAGACCTGCATTTGGCAGAACTTTGGATATATTGAATCTGGGCTCTGACCCTAACCTAAAATTCTAACTTTTGTCCTGACCATGACTCCAGTTGGAATGGGGACCTGGGCTAGGGCCCCTAGCCTAAATTTGAATGCTGGCCCTAACCTAACCCTAACCCTAACCCCAACCCTAACCCCCCAACCCTAATCCCAATCACTTAACCCCAACCCTAACCCCAACCCCAACCCTAACCCCAACCCCAACCCCTAACCCTACCCTAACCCTAACCCTAACCCTAACCCTAACCCTGATCCTGGAAGGGATATGGGAGAGGGGTAGATGGAGCCATATTTGAGGACAACTTGTTTTTACCTATAAATGAAGAAAGATTCAGATCAGGACCAAACAACACCAAATGGTACATTAACACTAAGTATGAGGGTATTGAGAGACCTGCTTTTCTCCCTCTCATATGGAACAACCTCGGTGGCGCCCTTGGTTAAGGAATGCTTTTACACTCAGAGGACCCGGGTTCAAGTCCCACAGCGCTCAAATCCATTTTATGGTTTTTTTATTTTTTTATTTATTTTTTTTTTTTGCCATTTTAATTATTAATAAGTATATTGATGGGCTGTGCCCACTGCCTACTATCCAGGGCCTGAGTTTAGAACAGGGGTAACATAAGGGCCTCTGAGTCAGAAGGTCCCTGGTTCAAGACCAGCCAGATCACATAAGACCTTTTAACTAAGAGAGTATAACATCATGGAAAAACTAGTGAATTTCAATTCTCTCACATGTGCCTGTACATGAGGGGCAGATAATTCCTGCCTCAAAATTATTTCTCCTAACCTAACCCTAACCCTAACCCTAACCCTAACCCTAACCCTAACCCTAAAACCCTTAACCCTAAGCCTAAGGGTAACACTAACCGTAACCCTAACCCTATCTCTAACCCTAAATCCCAAACCTTAACACTATAAGGGTAACCCTAACCCCAACCCTAACCAAAAACTAAAGTTCCCTAAAAATGGTAAAAGTAACCCTAAATCTTAACTGTGGTGGCCTAAACTGTAACCCTAACCCTGACAACCCTAACCCTAAGTCCCCAACCCTAAAAAAACTGGAACAGTAACCCTAACTATAACTCTAAACCCTAATCCTAAGCTCTCCAACCCTAGGGTCGGTCAAAACACCTTATGATCCCTAACTACTAAGGTTGTGTTTAAAAATACTATCCGTAACACCTAATCTTAACAAGAAAACCCTAAAGAGATACTAAAAAGGCCATATTTAAAAAGAATAAAAACATAATCTAATAAAATTAATACAAGAAAATTACAATAAGAATAAATAAAAATACAAATTAAAGGCCTATAAAAATATATAATATCTAAATATACCCACAAAAAGAAAAAAATAACAAACCACTCCGCAGTGGGGAAATTTAAAATTAGAAACAAAAGGTGTTTTAAGATACCAACATTAAAGAAAGAAGCAGAAATTTGAATAGGGGCCTCTGGGTAATCATATATTGGAACTTTGGAGATGAATATCTAACATGGTCTGGAAGGATTAAAGATAAAAACATAGTGGGGATCACCGTCTGAAAGTACAACTGCTTCTCTTGAAGACCCATAGTTTGTGAGGTCGGAAAAAACTAAACCGTGTCCGAAGAGAACAGACTAAATTAGGGCCTTAGGATGCAGGAGGCAATTGAGCTGTGTGGGTCCGACCCAGTAGAAGCCTGATGGCTTCCCGAAGGGTTCCAGTGTCTGGGGAATACTCGGCTGGAACAGGTAGGGAAGCCATCCGCTGGGAAAAGGACCAGCACCCAGGGCTGTCTGGGAGGTGACGTAATGCACGGTACCTACCTTCCCGGGCCTGATCAAGCAGACTGGGAAACCTTGCGGTGTTAACGAACAGTCTGCTTGGGGGAAACGCCAGAGCAAGCCCCACGAAGGAGGCCCTCTCGCAGGCTCTACTCAGGTGATCGGGCAACCTTGCGGGTGTTAACAAAGATTACTTGGGTAGAGCAAAAGTAAGTATCCAGCCCCCTGGGTCCACTTGGACAGCACGCAGGGACGGTGGTCTGGGGCCTACAGACCTTAATTGGTGGCCCAGTCTTCCGGTGGCTAGCACCACTCACGCACCACTGCACACACCAGCGCGTTTCCTGGGACCCGGAGAAGGGATATGAAAATAGCATTTAGTTTAAAAACCTAAAATAAAAGGAACAAATAAAAACAGCAAAAACAGTCTTTTTGCAGGATAACTAAAGAATACCCAAAATAATTTGCAGAAAAACCTAAGAGCAGGATAACTGAAAAATAAAGTAAGTTGAGGTTGATTAAACCTCAAAAACTAAACAAAGATTAATAAAAGAAAATCAATTGGATATGGGACACAAGCCGAGGCCTGATCTCCCTTGGCTGGCCGCCTCAGAGGAGGGTGTATAGTGTTGAAAGGCCGAAACACCCGATGATCCTGAGGTACACTACTGATGATGTGTCCTAAAATTCAGTTAAAATTGCACATCAAAAGAGTAACAGGGCCTACTAAAACCTAAAGCAAGAAAACTATAACAAAAACTAAAGTATAGAAAGAGAAGGCCAGTGGAGGCCTAAAAAGAAATAAAAACTAAATCTGGCAGGACGGGGATGTGGTGGCCTAGTGCTGAAAGGCCAGAACACCCTATGACCCTGACATACGCCACCAATGAAGTGTTAGAAAACTCAGTGAAACAGGACGGGGATGTGGTGGCCTAGTGCTGAAAGGCCAGAACACCCTATGACCCTGACATACGCCACCAATGAAGTGTTAGAAAACTCAGTGAAACACAGGAGTGGGGATGTGGTGGCCTAGTGCTGAAAGGCCAGAACACCCTGACATACGCCACCAATGATGTGAAAATCGCACATCAAAAGGGAAAACAAGGCCTACTAAATACAAAAAGAAAAGGAAAGCTTTTGGATACCCACAAAAAGAAAAAAAGAACTAAATCTCGCAGGCCTCTGGGACGGGGTGTGGAGGCCTAGGGTCAAAGGTCAAAACACCTTGTGATCCTGACATACACTGCTAATGTTGTGTTTAAAAATACAGTGAATAACACACCTTACATGAGCAATAATGAACCTGAAAATAAGAAAGTGAAAGGTCATTGGGACAAGTGTACAGCCTAACATGCGTCGGCCCGTGCCCTGCCTTTGAGCCCCATTTCAACCACATGGTCTGAAAGGACTAATGTGGGGGTTCATCGGAAAACTTCCACAAAACCTAACCCTAAAACCCTAACCCTAAGAAAACTAACTAACCCTAACCCTAACCCTAAATCTACCTCTGGGATGGAGGCCTAGGGTCGAAAGGTCAAAACAATGATCCTGACATACACTACTAATGTTGTGTTTAAAAATACAGGAATATTACACACAACTAAAACCTAAGCAAGAAAACTACAACAAAAACTAAAAATGAAAGGCCAGAAGCCTCAAAAGAAATAAAACTAAATCTGGCAGGACGGGGATGTGGTGGCCTAGTGCTGAAAGGCCAGAACACCCTATGACCCTGACATACGCCACCAATGATGTGAAAATCGCACATCAAAAAAAGAGAATACAAGGCCTACTAAATACAAAAAGAAAAGGAAAGCTTTTGGATACTCACAAAAAGAAAAAAAGAACTAAATCTCGCAGGCCTCTGGGACGGGGGTGTGGAGGCCTAGGGTCGAAAGGTCAAAACACCTTGTGATCCTGACATACACTGCTAATGTTGTGTTTAAAAATACAGTGAATATTACACACCTGAAAGAGTAACGAGGCCTACATGAGCAATAATGAACCTGAAAATAAGAAAGTGAAAGGTCATTGGGACAAGTGTACAGCCTAACATGCGTCGGCCCGTGCCCTGCCTTTGAGCCCCATTTCAACCACATGGTCTGAAAGGACTAATGTGGGGGATCATCGGAAAACTTCCACAAAACCTAAACCCTAACCCTAACCCTAACCCTAACCCTAACCCTAACCCTAAACCCTGACCCTGACCCTGACCCTGACCCTGACCCTAACCCTAACCCTAACCCTAACCCTAACCCTAACCCTAACCCTAACCCTAACCCTAACCCTGACCCTGACCCTGACCCTGACCCTGACCCTGACCCTGACCCTAACCCTAACCCTAACCCTAACCTAACCTCCTCCTTCCTGCCACTCGGGAATAGCCGAACCCCTACCCTGGTCCTAACCCCAACCATACTCTGGGCCCAAATACCAACTTTAGCCTGGGCCCCGACCCAAACCTGATTCTAACCCCAACTGTGTATGGGGCCCTGATCCCAACCCTAATTGGGACTGTGATGGTGAGCCAGATGCCAAGCTTAACTCTAAGCAGGGCCCTGATCTTAACCTTATCTAGGGCTCTAATCTTAACCTTTATTAGGCCCCAGGCCATTAGCTGGGCCCTAAGGCCAACTCCTAACCGGGGCCCTGACCCCAACCCTGACCCCAACCCTAACCCCAACCTTGATCTTAACCCTGATGTGGGGCCCTGACCCTAACCCTATTCTAACCCCAACCTAATTGGGACCCCTGCCCCAACCTAATGGAGGCCCTAACCTTAACCTTATTTAGAATCTGGGCCTGGGCCCTGATCCCAACCCTTTATTGGGGCCCTAGTTTTAACCCTAACCCCAATATTAACCCTAGTTTTTTTTATCCTTAAAAGGAAATACGCAACAGGCCAGAGCATTAAAAAGAGCTTTGTGCTCCTTTTTTAAAACAGTAATTTTAACCCAACCTAACCCTAACCCTAACCCTAACCCTAACCCTAACCCTAACCCTAACCCTGTCCTTAACCCTAATTCGGATCCTAGCCCTGGCCCGAATCCTAACCCTAACCTTAACCCTTCCTGCCCTTAACCCTAACCCGGATCCTAGCCCTAACCCGAATCCTAACCCTAACCTTAACCCTTCCTGCCCTTAACCTAACCCTAACCCTAACCCTAACCCTAATTCTAATCCTAATTATATTTATTGTAATGGGGATAAGTGGTTAAGCCCTAACCCTAACCTAACAATACGAGAAAGAACTAATTTTTTGTGGTAACCCTAAGGATCAAACTAACCCTAAAAACTAACCCTAACCCTTTGCCTAACCCTAACCCTAACCCTAACCCTAACCCTAACCCGGAACCTGGGTTCAACCCTAACCCTGGAACTTTCTCTTTTTCTAACCCTAACTCTCTAACCCTAACCCTATAGGTAACTCTAACCCTAAGGTTTACAAACCAATCTTCTAACTAATAAGTCTTAACCCTAACCCTAACCCTAGCCCTGGTCTATATCCTAACCCTAACCTTAACCCTAACCCTAACCCTAATTTTAACCCTAACCTAACCCTAATTTTAACCCTAATTATATTAATCCTAATTGGGATAAAATATGGGAAATCAGTATAACCCTAACCCTAAAAATGACCCTAACATTAAGGGTAACCCTAACCCTAACCTTTTAATATCTGGGAAGGATCAA
>JAFDVH010000031.1:444114-526614 GCA_019176425.1 Megalops atlanticus | reverse complement strand
AAATGTCATTCTGGTGAATCAAAAGCAATTTTTTCAAATTATTACTGTAGGCAGTGTTAAGTCAATGGTAGGCCTCAACGTAACATTCCAGCTCACGGATATGGGAAGCCAATGAGCTAGGGCTTCCAAACGTGGCGCGCACACTCTCTCGTGACAGGAGATGACACGTGCAAAAACTTAAGACCGTGTTCCACCCTGGTGAATTTTGGCAATTTTTCTTGCCAATTACTGTAGGCAACGTTAAGTCAATGGTAGGCCTCAACGTAACGTTTCCCCACGGATATGGGAAGCCAATGAGCTAGGGCTCCCAAACTCGCGTGGCGCTTCTAGTGACGGGAGATGACACTGGTAAACAGAGGAGACCGTCTCCTCTCTCTGGTGAATTTTGGCACATTTTTTTCTGGAAGCTTAGAACTACTTAGACTCATAATCTCTAATAGGCACAACAAACAACTACATTACCCAACATCCTCAGCATGTTGGGTAATGTAGTATCCTTTCCTCTCTGGTGAATTTTGGCACATTTTTTGCCTGGAAGCATGGAGCTAATTAGACTCAGAATCACTAATACAGACAACTACATTACCCTACATCCTCAGCATTTTCCTCCTTTTTTTAAACCAATCAGAAGTCGACGTGTGTTAACCCTTCACCAATGCCACACTGATATCCAATCGCAACCATCAAAAACCTTTTTTCAGAAATACCAATGATTTGAAGTGTCACATAAATGATGATTCTCTTAACTCAGTTAATAATGACATCAAATTTCACAAAAATGATGCTTTTTTAACTTTTTTAAATACTGGTGTTAAATTTTCACCTAAATGATGCTTTTCTTAACTCAGTTAATAATGACATCAAATTTAACAAAATGATACTTTTCCTAACTTTTTAAAACAAGCATGTTAAATTTTCACCTAAATGATCCTTCTCGTATTATTTAGAATGACGCTTTTCTTAACTTTTTAAATAACAATGTTAAATTTTCACCTAGATGATGCTTTTCTTAACTCAGTTAAGAATGATGTCAAATTTCACAAATATGATGCTTTTATTCACGCACGAAGAAGTGACACTTAGTTTGTTTCACAGACCAGTGCCCACTTGAATACTGCTCATTGTATAGGCTGAATTGAACTGTCATAATTTTTAAATGATTTTGATCTCAAGTCTAACCCAGGTTAATATTGTTATCAAAATGACATCATATCGTATAAAATGACGCTTTTCTGAACTTTGCTTGTTAAAAATGACATCAAATTTCACAAAAAATAAGCCTTTTCTTTACTTTTTTTAAAAATGATGTCAAATTTCACTTGAATGATGCTTCTCAAAATTAGGAATGATGACAAATTTCACGTGAAATGATGCTTTTATTCAGGCACTCGAATTGACACTTAGTCGATTCACAGACCAGTGCCCACTTGAATACTGCTCATTGTATGGGCAGAATTAAACTGTCATCATTTTTAAATGACTTTGACCTCAAGTTTAACCCAGGTTAATATTGTTATCAAAATGACATCGTTTCGTATAAAATGACGCTTTTCTGAACTTTGCTTGTTAAAAATGACATCAAATTTCACAAAAACGATACTTTTCTTAACTTTTTAAAATAACGATGTTAAATTTTCAACTAAATGATGCTTTTCTTAACTCAGTTAATAATGACATCAGATTTAACAAAAATGATGCTTTTCTTAACTTTTTTAATAATGATGTCAAATGTCACCTAAATGCCGCTTTTCTTAACTCAGTTAATAATGACATCAAATTTAACAAAAATGATACTTTTCTTAACTTTTTAAAACAAGGATGTTAAATTTTCATCTAAATGATCCTTCTCGTATTATTTAGAATGACGCCAAATTTCACGTGAAATGATGCTTTATTCACGCACGTGAAGTGACACTTAGTCGCTTCACAGACCAGTGCCCACTTGAAATACTGCTCATTGTATAGGCAGAATTGAGCTGTCATCATTTTTAAATGACTTTGACCTAAAGTTTAACCCAGGTTAATATTGTTATCAAAATGACATCGTTTTTGTATAAAATGACGCTATTTTGAACTTTGCTTGTTAAAAATGACATCAAATTTCACAAAAATGATGCTTTTCTTAACTTTTTAAAATAACGATGTTAAATTTTCATCTACATGATCCTTCTTGTATTATTTGGAATGCCGCCAAATTTCACATGAAATGACGGTTTTATTCACGCACGCGTAAGTGACACTTAGTCGCTTCACAGACCAGTGCCCACTTGAATACTGCTCATTGTATAGGCAGAATTGAACTGTCATTATTTTTAAATGATTTTGACCTAAAGTCTAACCCAGGTTATTATTGTTATCAAAATGACATCGTTTCTTATAAAATGACGGTTTTCTGAACTTTGCTTGTTAAAAATGACATCAAATTTCACCTAAATGCCGCTTTTTCTTAACTCAGTTAAGAACGAGATCAAATGTCTTCAAGTTTCATATAAAGTGATGCTGTATTTCATGCCCATTTAATTGACACATGAGAGTTTTGACATTAATAAAAAGAACATTTTAGTCAATAAAGTCGCCAATTGTGACTGAAATGTAAACTCAGATGATTAAATATTATGAATTTTACTAGTGAAGTACGATTGGCATCATTAGTGAACCTGTTAAACATGCGCCACCTGGTGGTTGGAAAGTGTAATTGAAATTTAAACTTAAAAGTGTCGGAAAACGCCAAAAAGGTGAAATACATTGACTTAACATTAGGTTATTAACGGAGAGGTAACCCTGTCATTTGACACAAAAATATTAGGCTCAATGAAAAAGATATATAAGAATTGTATCAAAATGAAATAAAAGGGTCGCTGGACATATAACCCTAACCCTAACCCTAAAAGAACCCTAACCCTAACCCTAACCCTAACCCTAACCCTAACCCCTAACCCTATTACCTAATTATGCCCGCTTAGGGGCCAAAATTGTAATTTTTGATGTCAGTTGTAACTTTCTGACACTACATAAAAATGCATGCAGTACCCCACTTTGACCACTAGGGCGGCGATGCAGTCCACGGTTAAACTTGACGTCATTTGTAACCTATTTGCTTAGAAACTTTAAATGATTCACCTGATTTTTTTCAGATGCTCAGTAAATGTCACTTTTCTTAACCTCAGAGTACAAATGACATCAATTTTCACTCATCCGCTGACATCAACTTTCATACAAAATGACACTTTCCATAATATTGTTATCCAGAATGACGCCAAGTTCAATCAAAATAATGCTTTTCTTAAACGCCTTGGGTATTGGTTTTAATAATGATGGTAAGTTCCACCAAAATCATTTTCCTTGATGTTAAAAATGACGTGAAATGACGCTTTTTTCATGCACACAAAGTGACACTTAGACATTTCACAGGATGGTTCAGATCCCAAAGGGGCGCCCGCCGTGGTCTAAGGCTTAGGTCTCACAACTCAATTCTTTGCGCGCGCTGCGACTGAACCGAACGTTCGACCGAGAGCAAACGACCTTTGTTGACTCGGCTCGCCAGCGGTACCGCATATCTGAGTCCCGGGTTGGTGCGGCGCCCCCTGTGGTCAAAGTGTATAACTCGCTACTTGCGAATGAACTACGGGTCCGGCTCACTTATGTCAGACTCCTGAGGGAGGCGACTCGGGATCCTGAGTTTTGGCCCGATCGCACTTTCCTAGCTCGTGCCGCGACCTTTCCAAAGTTGTGCCAAATTGCACTTTCTAGGGGGCTACGGGCCGCCTGTGGCGGCCAGCTGCCTGAAACTCGGGGATGGCCTCGGCCTCCTGGAACGCTTCTGCGTGCCGAAGTTTCGTGGCCCTCGGACGTTCTGCTGCCCGCCTCATTTTTTCCACCCACAAAAATGATCTCCTGCAGGTGTTAGAGTGCTGTAAGGCCTGTTTTCTTTTGGGGCGTCGGACCCAAAATGTCCGACGGACGCGCTTTTCGGATATGTTGTAGAGGGTCCCTACACCTTCCCGGGCGTATATTTTGGGGCGCCTCCTTCCTCCGTTCTGTCGGGAGAGGCCGCCAAACATGGGCACGCCCTATGTGAAATTTGAATGGGACTGTCGTGCAAACTTTCTAAGTTCACAGATGCCAAAGGGAAAGAGATACGGTTCTCAAACTCGCCACGCTGTGCTTCTAGTGACGGGAGATGACACTCTAAACGATGGAGACCTGCCTCTCTGGTGCGTGCAAATTATTACTGTTTTAAGTCAATCTAGTGACGGGAGATGACAGCTAGAAACGATGGAGACAGGAGATGACAAGAACAAAAATAAGACCTGCTCTCTCTGGTGAATTTTAGCAAATTTTTCAAATTATTACTGTAGGCAGTGTTAAGTCAATGGTAGGCCTAGACGTAACATTTCCGCCCACGGATATGGGAAGCCAATGAGCTAGGGCTCCCAAACTGGGCACATGCGCTTCTAGTGACCGGAGATGGCAACACGGTGAAACAGAGGAGACCGTGCTCCTCTCTGGTGAATTTTGGCAATTTTTTCAAATTATTACTGTAGGCAGTGTAAAGTCAATGGTAGGCCTCAACGTAACATTTTGGCACATTTTTTTTCACGGATATGGGAAGCCAATGAGCTAGGGCTTCCAAACGTGGCGCCACACTCTCTCGTGACAGGAGATGACACGTGCAAAAACTTAAGACCGTGCTCCACCCTGGTGAATTTTGGCAATTTTTCCAAGTAATTACTGTAGGCAACGTTAAGTCAATGGTAGGCCTCAACGTAACGCTTCCCCCCACGGATATGGGAAGCCAATGAGCTAGGGCTCCCAAACTGGCACGTGCGCTCTCTAGTGACGGGAGATGACACTCCGTAAACAGAGGAGACCGTGCTCCTCTCTGGTGAATTTTGGCACATTTTTTTTTCTGGAAGCTTAGAACTACTTAGACTCATAATCTCTAATAGGCACAACAAACAACTCACATTACCCAACATCCTCAGCATGTTGGGTAATGTAGTATCCTTTCCTCTCTGGTGAATTTTGGCACATTTTTTGCCTGGAAGCATGGAGCTAATTAGACTCAGAATCACTAATACAGACAACTACATTACCCTACATCCTCAGCATTTTCCTCCCTTTTTTAAACCAATCAGAAGTCGATGTGTGTTAACCCTTCACTCAATGCCACACTGATATCCAATCGCAACCATCAAAAACCTTTTTTCAGAAATACCAATGACGTGAAGTGTCACATAAATGATGATTCTCTTAACTCAGTTAATAATGACATCAAATTTCACAAAAATGATGCTTTTTTTTAACTTTTTTAAATACTGGTGTTAAATTTTCACCTAAATGATGCTTTTCTTAACTCAGTTAATAATGACATCAAATTTAACAAAAATGATACTTTTCCTAACTTTTTAAAACAAGCATGTTAAATTTTCACCTAAATGATCCTTCTAAAACAAAAATTTAGAATGACGCTTTTCTTAACTTTTTTAAATAACAATGTTAAATTTTCACCTAAATGATGCTTTTCTTAACTCAGTTAAGAATGATGTCAAATTTCACAAATATGATGCTTTTATTCACGCACACTGAAGTGACACTTAGTCGTTTCACAGACCAGTGCCCACTTGAATACTGCTCATTGTATAGGCTGAATTGAACTGTCATCATTTTTAAATGATTTTGATCTCAAGTCTAACCCAGGTTAATATTGTTATCAAAATGACATCATATCGTATAAAATGACGCTTTTCTGAACTTTGCTTGTTAAAAATGACATCAAATTTCACAAAAAAATGATGCTTTTCTTTACTTTTTAAAAAAATGATGTCAAATTTCACTAAATGAATGATGCTTGTCAAAATTAGGAATGATGACAAATTTCACGTGAAATGATGCTTTTATTCAGGCACTCGAATTGACACTTAGTCGATTCACAGACCAGTGCCCACTTGAATACTGCTCATTGTATGGGCAGAATTAAACTGTCATCATTTTTAAATGACTTTGACCTCAAGTTTAACCCAGGTTAATATTGTTATCAAAATGACATCGTTTCTTATAAAATGACGCTTTTCTGAACTTTGCTTGTTAAAAATGACATCAAATTTCACAAAAACGATACTTTTCTTAACTTTTTAAAATAACGATGTTAAATTTTCAACTAAATGATGCTTTTCTTAACTCAGTTAATAATGACATCAGATTTAACAAAAATGATGCTTTTCTTAACTTTTTTTAATAATGATGTCAAATGTCACCTAAATGCCGCTTTTCTTAACTCAGTTAATAATGACATCAAATTTAACAAAAATGATACTTTTCTTAACTTTTTAAAACAAGGATGTTAAATTTTCATCTAAATGATCCTTCTCGTATTATTTAGAATGACGTCAAATTTCACGTGAAATGATGCTTTTATTCACGCACGTGAAGTGACACTTAGTCGTTTCACAGACCAGTGCCCACTTGAATACTGCTCATTGTATAGGCAGAATTGAGCTGTCATCATTTTTAAATGACTTTGACCTAAAGTTTAACCCAGGTTAATATTGTTATCAAAATGACATCGTTTTGTATAAAATGACGCTATTTTGAACTTTGCTTGTTAAAAATGACATCAAATTTCACAAAAATGATGCTTTTCTTAACTTTTTAAAATAACGATGTTAAATTTTCATCTACATGATCCTTCTTGTATTATTTGGAATGCCGTCAAATTTCACATGAAATGACGGTTTTATTCACGCACGCCGAAGTGACACTTAGTCGCTTCACAGACCAGTGCCCACTTGAATACTGCTCATTGTATAGGCAGAATTGAACTGTCATTATTTTTAAATGATTTTGACCTAAAGTCTAACCCAGGTTATTATTGTTATCAAAATGACATCGTTTCTTATAAAATGACGGTTTTCTGAACTTTGCTTGTTAAAAATGACATCAAATTTCACCTAAATGCCGCTTTTCTTAACTCAGTTAAGAACGAGATCAAATGTCTTCAAGTTTCATATAAAGTGATGCTGTATTTCATGCCCACGAATTGACACATGAGAGTTTTGACATTAATAAAAAGAACATTTTAGTCAATAAAGTCGTCAATTGTGACTGAAATGTAAACTCAGATGATTAAATATTATGAATTTTACTAGTGAAGTACGATTGGCATCATTACGAACCTGTGCTCACATGCGCCACCTGGTGGTTGGAAAGTGTAATTGAAATTTACGAAAAGTGTCGGAAAACGCAAAAAGGTGAATTCCCATTGACTTAACATTAGGGTTATGACCGGGCGGAGAGGTAACCCTGTCATTTGACACAAAAATATTAGGCTCAATGAAAAAGATATATAAGAATTGTATAAACCCTAAAAAATGTTACCCTAAGAACTAAAGGCCTCTGGGACGGGGTGTGGAGGCCTAGGGTCGAAAGGTCAAAACACCTCGTGATCCTGACATACACTGCTAATGTTGTGTTTAAAAATACAGTGAATATTACACACCTGAAAGAGTAAGGCCTACATGAGCAATAATGAGCAATAATGAACCTGAAAATAAGAAAGTGAAAGGTCATTGGGACAAGTGTACAGCCTAACATGCGTCGGCCCGTGCCCTGCCTTTGAGCCCCCATTTCAACCACATGGTCTGAAAGGACTAAATGTGGGGGGATCATCGGAAAACTTCCACAAAACCTAACCCTAACCCTAACCCTAACCCTAACCCTAACCCTAACCCCAACCCTAGCCCTGAATGGGGCCCCCCTCTACCCTACCCCTAACCCCAATCTGACCCTAACCCTAACCCAACAGGCCCTGCACAAAAGAGCTTGATAAAGCTTCTTTTAACTGAATATACCTAAAAACCTAACCCTAACCCTAACCCTAACCTTAACCCTAACCCTAACCCTAACCCTAACCCTAACCCTTAACCCTTAACCCTAACCCTAACCCTAAACCCTAAACCCTAACGCTACCCCTAAGCCTAACCCTAACCCTAACCCTAACCCTTAACCCTAAACCTAAACCCTAACCCTAAACCCTAACGCTACCCCTAAGCCTAACCCTAACCCTTTTAGAAAGATTCGAGCAGGAAGGTCAGGCCCAAACTCCAGATTCCTGAGATCTTCAACATATATCAGAAGCAGATCCTAACTACAGCCATATCCCTAACCCTAACCTTAACCCTAACCCCAACCCTTTTAGAAGGTCGTCATTCGAGCCAGGTAGGTCTGATCGGGCCGAAACTCCAGATTCTGAGTCGGTTCGCTGAGAGCTTCAACATATGTCAGAACCAGATCCAAACTCCAACCGTATCCCTAACCCTAACCCCAACCCCAATTCTTTTAGAAGATCGTCATTTGAGCCAGGAAGGTCTGATCGGTCCGAAACTCCAGATTCTGAGTCGGCTACCTGAGAGCTTCAACTTCTGTCAGAACCAGATTCTAACTCCCACCGTAAACCCTAACCCTTACCCTTTTAGAAGGTCACCATTCGAACTAGGAAGGTCCGATCGGGCCGAAACTCCAGATTCTCAGTCGGCTACCTGAGAGCTTCAACACATGCCAGAACCAGATCCAAACTCCAACCGTAAACCCTAACGCTACCCCTAAGCCTAACCCTAACCCTTTCAGAAGGTTGCCATTCAAGATAGGAAGGAACCAGATCCTAAATCCAACCGTGAACCCTAACCCTAATACTTTTAGAATGTTTCCATTCGAGCTAGGGAAGGTCTGATCAGGCCGAAACTCCAGATTCATAGTCGGCTACCTGAGAGCTTCAACATATGTCAGAACCAGATCCTGACTCCAACTGTGAATTCCAACTATAACCCTAATCCTCTTAGAAGGTCGTCATTCAAACTAGGAAGGTTCGACGAAACTCCAGATTCTGAGTCGGCTCACTGAGAGCTTGAACATATGTCAGAACCAGATCCTAAATCCAACCGTGAACCCTAAGCCTAACCCTAACCTTTTAGAAGGTCGCCATTCGAGCTAGGAAGGTTCGATCGGGCCCAAACTCCAGAGTCTGAGTCGGCTACCTGAGAGCTTGAACCTATGTCAGAACCGGATCCTAACTAACTGTAAAATCTTAAACTTTAGTTTAGGTGATTGGTGAAAATGCACTTAATTATATAATTTGTACAAGTGCAACGATACATGTAACTAACTGCAAACGGCAAATGCATCATGACGTCACACCCTCCCTCTCTCAGGCCGCCAGTAGCAGTTGTGGTGGCAGGCTGTAGTCTGCATATTACCCACAATGCACCTTGAGTTGTGTGGGCAGAAAATAAAACGTAAAATTCATTAAAAAAATTAAATTACAGCAATCAATTTTTAATGACATAAATATCTTTCTCTTAAGGTATGTTAGAATCACCACTCTTTAGAGTAAATGCACATATATTGGGACTGTATTGAGAATACATGCACCTAACGTCACTGAGAACACTTACCGGACTACGTCAGTTATATGACCAGTGTTCCTTCCTTACAATCGTGCTGGCTTCAGCAGCACATATGCTAACATTGGAATGATACAGAGAAGATTAGCATGGCCCCTGCGGAAGGATGACACGCAAATTCGTGAAGCGTTCCATATTTTGATCTTTTCTTCCCATCGGAGTCAACTGATACATCCAATAGTGAGTAATTTATGGTTTAGCAAGATTACCACATTTTCACAGGCAGATAAGCACTTACTTTCAGACCTTTCAGAAGCAGAACACTCAGGCGTTATAATGCCAGAATACATCATTTCGGAGCAAATAATCCTGGAATAATGAAATACACCTTTCTTTAGACTCACTGGTTGACAGGTTCACATTAGCATTACAGAACAAAATTCATTAGCATTACTGAAGGAATACTCTCAAGCTTTAAATTTACATTGGTATTCCCACTTTTATTGGCTGATAACCCTAACCCGATCGGGCCGAAACTCCAGATTCAGAGTCAGCTCCCTGAGAGCTTCAACATATGTCAGAATCAGATCCTAGACCGTATCCCTAACCCCTAACCCTAACCCTAAACCCCCCCTTTTAGAAGATCGTCATTCGAGCCAGGAACCAGATCGGTCCTAAACTCCAGATTCTGAGTCGGAACCCTGAGAGCTTCAACATATGTCAGAACCAGATCCTAAACCAAACGGACCCCTAACCCTAACCCCAATCCTTTTAGAAGATCGTCATTCGAGCCAGGAAGGTCTGATCGAAACTCCCATTTGACCTCAAGGAAGGTCCGATCGGACAGAAACTCCAGATTCTGAGTCAGATTCGAGCCTGAGAGCTTCAACATTCTGTCAGAACCAGATTCTAACTCCCACCGTAAACCCTAACCTAACCCTAACCCTTTTAGAAGGTCACCATTCGAGCTAGGAAGGTCCGATCGGGCCGAAACTCCAGATTCTCAGTCGGCTACCTGAGAGCTTCAACACATGCCAGAACCAGATCCAAACTCCAACCGTAAACCCTAACGCCAACTAACTCTAAGCCTAACCCTAACCCTTTTAGAAGGTCGCCATTCAAGATAGGAAGGTCCGATCGGGCCGAAACTCCAGATTCTGAGTCGGCTCCTGAGAGCTCCAACATATGTCAGAACCAGATCCTAAACCAAACTAAAGAACCCTAACCCTATCCTTTTAGAATGTTTCCATTTGACCTAGGAAGGTTCGATCGGGCCCAAAACTCCAGATTCTGAGTCGGCTACCTGAGAGCTTGAACTTCTGTCAGAACCGGATCCTAACTCTAACTGTAAAATCTTAAACTTTAGTTTAGGTGATTGGTGAAAATGCACTTAATTATATAATTTGTACAAGTGCAACGATACATGTAACTAACTGCAAACGGCAAATGCATCATGACGTCACACCCTCCCTCTCTCAGGCCGCCAGTAGCAGCTGTGGTGGCAGGCTGTAGTCTGCATATTACCCACAATGCACCTTGAGTTGTGTGGGCAGAAAATAAAACGTAAAATTCATTAAAAAAATTAAATTACAGCAATCAATTTTTAATGACATAAATATCTTTCTCTTAAGGTATGTTAGAATCACCACTCTTTAGAGTAAATGCACATATATTGGGACTGTATTGAGAATACATGCACCTAACGTCACTGAGAACACTTACCGGACTACGTCAGTTATATGACCAGTGTTCCTTCCTTACAATCGTGCTGGCTTCAGCAGCACATATGCTAACATTGGAATGATACAGAGAAGATTAGCATGGCCCCTGCGGAAGGATGACACGCAAATTCGTGAAGCGTTCCATATTTTGATCTTTTCTTCCCATCGGAGTCAACTGATACGTCCAATAGTGAGTAATTTATGGTTTAGCAAGATTACCACATTTTCACAGGCAGATAAGCACTTACTTTCAGACCTTTCAGAAGCAGAACACTCAGGCGTTATAATGCCAGAATACATTTTTTTGGAGCAAATAATCCTGGAATAATGAAATACACCTTTCTTTAGACTCACTGGTTGACAGGTTCACATTAGCATTACAGAACAAAATTCATTAGCATTACTGAAGGAATACTCTCAAGCTTTAAATTTACATTGGTATTCCCACTTTTATTGGCTGATAACCCTAACCCGATCGGGCTGAAACTCCAGATTCAGAGTCAGCTCCCTGAGAGCTTCAACATATGTCAGAATCAGATCCTTATTCCCACCGTATCCCTACCCCTAACCCTAACCCTAACCCTAACCCCAATCCTTTTAGAAGATCGTCATTCGAGCCAGGAAGGTCTGATCGGTCCGAAACTCCAGATTCTGAGTCGGCTCCCTGAGAGCTTCAACATATGTCAGAACCAGATCCTAAACCAACCGGAGAACCCTAACCCTATCCCTTTTAGAATGTCGCCATTTGAGCTAGGAAGGTCCGATCGGACAGAAACTCCAGATTCTCAGTCGGCTACCTGAGAGCTTCAACTTCATGTCAGAACCAGATCCAAACTCCAACCGTAAACCCTAACGCTACCCTTTTAGAAGCCTAACCATAACGAGCCAGGAAGGTTGCCAAAACTCAAGATAGGAAGGAACCAGATCCTAACTCCAACCGTGAACCCATAACCCTTTTAGAATGTTTCAGAAGGTCGCCATTCGAGATAGGAAGGTCTGATCGGGCCGAAACTCCAGATTCTGAGTCGGCTCCTGAGAGCTTCAACATATGTCAGAACCAGATCCTAACTCCAACGGATAAACCCTAACCCTAACCCCTTTTAGAATGTCGCCATTCAAGATAGGAAGGAAGGTCTGATCGGAGCGGAAACTCCAGATTCTGAGTCGGCTGCCTGAGAGCTTCAACTTCTGTCAGAACCGGATCCTAACTCCAACTGTAAAATCTTAAACTTTTTTTTAGGTGATTGGTGAAAATGCACTTAATTATATAATTTGTACAAGTGTAACGATACATGTAACTAACTGCAAACGGCAAATGCATCATGACGTCACACCCTCCCTCTCTCAGGCCGCCAGTAGCAGTTGTGGTGGCAGGCTGTAGTCTGCATATTACCCACAATGCACCTTGAGTTGTGTGGGCAGAAAATAAAACGTAAAATTCATTAAAAAAATTAAATTACAGCAATCAATTTTTAATGACATAAATATCTTTCTCTTAAGGTATGTTAGAATCACCACTCTTTAGAGTAAATGCACATATATTGGGACTGTATTGAGAATACATGCACCTAACGTCACTGAGAACACTTACCGGACTACGTCAGTTATATGACCAGTGTTCCTTCCTTACAATCGTGCTGGCTTCAGCAGCACATATGCTAACATTGGAATGATACAGAGAAGATTAGCATGGCCCCTGCGGAAGGATGACACTGCAAATTCGTGAAGCGTTCCATATTTTGATCTTTTCTTCCCATCGGAGTCAACTGATACGTCCAATAGTGAGTAATTTATGGTTTAGCAAGATTACCACATTTTCACAGGCAGATAAGCACTTACTTTCAGACCTTTCAGAAGCAGAACACTCAGGCGTTATAATTCCAGAATACATCATTTCGGAGCAAATAATCCTGGAATAATGAAATACACCTTTCTTTAGACTCACTGGTTGACAGGTTCACATTAGCATTACAGAACAAAATTCATTAGCATTACTGAAGGAATACTCTCAAGCTTTAAATTTACATTGGTATTCCCACTTTTATTGGCTGATAACCCTAACCCGATCGGGCCGAAACTCCAGATTCAGAGTCAGCTCCCTGAGATCTTCAACATATATCAGAAGCAGATCCTAACTACAGCCGTATCCCTAACCCTAACCTTAACCCTAACCCCAACCCTTTTAGAAGGTCGTCATTCGAGCCAGGTAGGTCTGATCGGTCCGAAACTCCAGATTCTGAGTCGGCTCCCTGAGAGCTTCAACATATTTCAGAACCAGATCCTAAACCAAACGGAGAACCCTAACCCTATCCGTTTTAGAATGTCGCCATTTGACCTAGGAAGGTTCGATCGGACAGAAACTCCAGATTCTGAGTCGGCTCGCTGAGAGCTTCAACTTCTGTCAGAACCAGATTCTAACTCCCACCGTAAACCCTAACCCTTACCCTTTTAGAAGGTCACCATTCGAACTAGGAAGGTCCGATCGGGCCGAAACTCCAGATTCTCAGTCGGCTACCTGAGAGCTTCAACACATGCCAGAACCAGATCCAAACTCCAACCGTAAACCCTAACGCTACCCCTAAGCCTAACCCTAACCCTTTCAGAAGGTTGCCATTCAAGATAGGAAGGAACCAGATCCTAAATCCAACCGTGAACCCTAACCCTAATACTTTTAGAATGTTTCCATTCGAGCTAGGAAGGTCTGATCGAGCCCAAACTCCAGATTCATAGTCGGCTACCTGAGAGCTTCAACATATGTCAGAACCAGATCCTGACTCCAACTGTGAATTCCAACCATAACCCTAACCCTCTTAGAAGGTCGTCATTCAAACTAGGAAGGTTCGATCGGACGGAAACTGTAGATTCTGAGTCGGCTACCTGAGAGCTTGAACCTATGTCAGAACCGGATCCTAACTAACTGTAAAATCTTAAACTTTAGTTTAGGTGATTGGTGAAAATGCACTTAATTATATAATTTGTACAAGTGCAACGATACATGTAACTAACTGCAAACGGCACATGTATCATGACGTCACACCCTCCCTCTCTCAGGCCGCCAGTAGCAGTTGTGTGGGTGGCAGGCTGTAGTCTGCATATTACCCACAATGCACCTTGAGTTGCGTGGGCAGAAAAGAAAATAAAACATTTAAAAAATTCATTAAAAAAATTAAATATCTTTCTCTTAAGGTATGTTAGAATCACCACTCTTTAGAGTAAATGCACATATATTGGGACTGTATTGAGAATACATGCACCTAACGTCACTGAGAACACTTACCGGACTACGTCAGTTATATGACCAGTGTTCCTTCCTTACAATCGTGCTGGCTTGGCAGCACATATGCTAACATTGGAATGATACAGAGAAGATTAGCATGGCCCCTGCGGAAGGATGACACGCAAATTCGTGAAGCGTTCCATATTTTGATCTTTTCTTCCCATCGGAGTCAACTGATACGTCTAATAGTGAGTAATTTATGGTTTAGCAAGATTACCACATTTTCACAGGCAGATAAGCACTTACTTTCAGACCTTTCAGAAGCAGAACACTCAGGCGTTATAATTCCAGAATCATCATTTCGGAGCAAATAATCAGGAAGTGACGCGTTCTTCGAGGTGTGGCCCCCGGGCGGGCCCGCCCCGCCCCGGCGCCCGCCCGGCCCCGCCCCGCCCGATCGCCCGGGAGGGCCCGTGACGTTTAATTTGGGACGCAAACGGGGCCTTCCCACGGCGCCAGGCAGGAAGCGGGCCCCCTCGCGTCATCTGCGAGCGAGTTTCAACAAAAGCATTTAAGGGGACCACGCTTTAATTTCAAAAGGCCCGTTTTAAAGGGCGCCGTGGCGTTTTTCAATGGTTTCTTTTTTGAACAAAACAAGGTTTTAGATTCAACAGCTTATAAAAATAACGAACAAGACAAGAAGCTTTAAGAAATTACATATTTATTATGACAAAAATAGAAATGATACAAAAGAAATTCACAAAAAATTTAAAAACATTTAAAAAAATTTTAAAAACATTTAAAAACGCTATTCTTGGCATCTCTTCTCGGCCAGCCACAGCTCCACAGACTTGCACGCGTGGAGAGCGCAGAAGTGCTCTCCACCGTACTGGCTGTGGCCGTAGTCCTTTGCTGCGGCTGGCCGCAGAGCTGGCAGATGCGCAGCTTGTGGGGCTTTCTCCTCTTCTCCTTCTTTTTCTTGCTGCCTCTCTCTCTCTCTCTCTCCCACCTCTTCTTCATGTTCCAGGCCGAAGTCCTGGGGATGGCGCCAGCGTCCTCCGGGCCCCGCTGTTCCTGCAGCCACTGGCCAGCCGTGCGTCCTCTGGGGCCCTCTTCGGCAGCGCAGAAGAACTGTCCCCTGTAGTAGGCGTGCCCCTCCTCCACCGTCCGTGCTCTGCCGCAGGTGGCGCAGGGATCCCCGGGCTGGCTCTGCGGCTTCCCTCTGGCGCCGCGCAGGACCTCCAGGTCCTTCTCCCTCTGCACCCTCCGCCTGTACACGGTGCATCTGCTGGGCCCTGCGGTGGCCTCTGAGCTCTCAGTGTCTACAAAAAGCAATACAGAACTCTTAGTCAATGTGACTGGTACATGCAGATAAAAATAAACAGCAATTGAACAACGTATACATTTTGTTACACACCTGTAATAGGCTGCAGGCGCTTTGCCTTCTTTTTGCTCCCGAACCCCCTTCTTCTCCCTACGGGACCGAGAGGCCTGCTGCCGGCGCCGCCTGCTGCTGGTCCTGCTGCTGCTGCTTCCGCCGCCGCCGCTGCTGCTGCCGCCGCCCTTCCGCCGCCGCCGCTGCTGCTGGTCCTGCTGCTGCTGCTGCTGGTCCTGCAGCCACTGCTGAGCCGTCCTCCCGCCGGGACCCTCTTCCAGCGCACAGAAGAAACGTCCCTGGAAGGACGCGTGTGCGGTGGGAGTTTTGGCCACGCCGCAGATGTCGCAAGGGGAGGGGGGAGGATGCGCCCCCTGGGCAGGCCTCTGAGCTCTCAGTGTCTACAAAAGAGCAATACAGAACTCTTAGTCAATGTGACTGGTACACGCAGATAAAAATAAACAGCAATTGAACAAGGTATACATGTTGTTACACACCTGTAATAGGCTGCAGGCGCTTTGCCTTCTTTTTGCTCCCCGAACCCCCTTCTTCTCCCTACGGGACGAGGCCCGCTGAGAGGCTGCTGCTGCTGCTGCTGCTGCTGCTGCTGCTGGTCCTGCAGCCACTGCTGAGCCGTCCTCCCGCCGGGACCCTCTTCCAGCGCACAGAAGAAACGTCCCTGGAAGGACGCGTGTGCGGCGGGAGTTTTGGCCAAGCCGCAGATGTCGCAAGGGGAGGAGGGGGAGGATGCGCCCCTGGGCAGGCCTCTGAGCTCTCAGAGTCTACAAAAAAGCAATACAGAACTCTTAGTCAAGGTGACTGGTACACGTAGATAAAAATAAACAGCAATTTAGCAATGTATACATTTTGTTACACACCTGAAATAGGCTCCAGGCGCTTTGCCTTCCTTTTTGCTGTCCTGCCTTCCATTCTGCTCGCCGGTGAGGTGTCTTCTGACTGACCTGGTGTGCCGAATCCCCCTTTTCTCCCTACGGGACAGACGGGGAGGCACCTCGGCCTGGCCCGGGAGCCACACATGAAAGGCTTTGCGTACGCTTTGTGTGACGGTGGGGGCGGTGTACCATTGTTTAAGGCTGATGGCCCTCCTTAGCCTGTGTAAAGAAGCGTTACCACCTGGAGAGAGAATTGAATGTGAGCAGGTTTGTTTTGATATGCTATGTAAATTAAACACATGTTTGCAGTCCCCCCCTATTGAATTGATAAATTGATGCTTATTTGAGAGACAATGTCAGGGCATTCGGGCTGTCTGAGAATCACATATCAAAGGACTGAGTTAAGTGGCGGGCCGGAGACAAAGGGTCTTGTGCCCTGGCAAAGCCATTCAGCCAGGATGTGTGACATTCTTGCTGCAGACACACCAGAGGTGTTTTACAGACATAGTAATGGCAGGAGACACAATATACTTCACAGAATGTATATATATATATAGATATATATATATAAAACTGGGAACCTCTTACCATGATATCAGTCACCCCTATCATTACCACCATGTTTTCTCTACAATTATTTCATTTTTAACAGAGAATGAACTTCTGATGGTTGTAATAATGTATGTAATGTAATATTGAATAAAAGTTATAAATCATTCACTGTTTGGTTACTTCAAAGACATGAACAAGGAGGAGAAAGCGTTCTTTTTGTTTTAAAAAATTAACAAAATTAACACAAACACACACAGACACACACACACAATGAATTTGTAAAAAAATAAAATAAATACAAGAATAAATTAACTATTTACAAATAAACATAACTATTTACACTATTTACACTATTTACAGTCATTGTTTTGCCTTCATGTCCGCTAGCCACTGCTCCACTGTTCTGCCGTCGGCCCGGGAGCAGAAGGCCTCCCCCTGTAGCGGCTGTGGCCGTATTCCTTTGTCTTAGGTTGGCCACAGCGCCTGCAGGTAAAGTGGGAGACCTTCCGAAAAGGTTTCAGGTAGCGTCCTTCCTCCCGGGCACGACGTTCCTTCTCCTGCTGGAGTCTGTGCCTCCATGCTGTTGTTCGTGGCATCGCTCCAGCAGGAGGCGGCGGCGGCGGCGGCTGGAGCAGTGGCAGCGGCGGAGGCTGGAGCAGTGGCGGAGGCTGGAGCAGTGGTGGGGGCGGCAACACCAGCGCCTGCGCTGGTGGACGGGGTGGCGCCGGAGGGGTGGCGCTGGTGGCCGGGGGGGTGGCTGAGGCCGAGGAGGAGGAGGATACGCCGACGCTGGCTGGCGGCGGCGATGACGAGGTCATACAGTTCTGGGGCCAGCGGCCCTCTGATGGTGACAGCCAGACCGGAGGCGTCCGCGGGCAGGCGGTGCTGGAGAGGCTGGTCTGGCTGCCGGGGCTTCGGCAGCAGAGTCCTCGGGGCAGGCAGGGGCTCTGCTGCCGTCTCGGGTGCGCTGGGCCCCGGGACCGCTATGGCGACGGTCTCCCTCATCATCGCCTTGCTCCTCTGGTTGTGCCTGAGAAAGCGGACACAAAAAGCGGACATTAGCAAACAAGAACACACACGCACGCACACGCGCACCAGGGCGCAAAAAGGATCAGGTCTTACCATTGCGTAAGGGTCCGCTTATTCACATCGTAGAGCTGGATGCGGGTGCACGCCATGAGGGTGGGGCAGTTCAGGACGTTGTCCCGAATCTGCGGTACTCGCTCATGACGGCACCCCAGCGATGCATGCGGACCCGGCGAGCGTAGTGGCCTCGTGGCTGTGCGCGCGACACAGCTCCAGCAGGACGGCTTCCACCAGCCTGCTGGCCTTTGGAGACTGTGCCGCACCCGCCCCTGGCCCAGGACGGCGCTGCAGAGAAGAGAGACAGAGAGAGTGAGTGAGTGAGTGTGTGTGTGTGTTAGCGGGCGGGTGACTGACAGGACAAGAACCCCAGCGTGGAAGCGCACGCGCTGCGACCCCTTACCGCTTCACGCTATCCACTCCTGGCGTGTGGCGCGCCGGTGGCTCGTCTTAAAGCGGCCCTGGACGAGCCGGTCCTGGTGGCGCGGGGGAAGGTCACCGCCGCCTTGTCCCTGTCAGACATCTTCTGCCAGAGAGCGACGATCTCTCTGGCCTGTCTCTGGGTGACGAAGGCGTGGTGGCGCAGCTCCGCGAGGCCGTGGGCCAGGGCCACGACGTGCTGGTAGCCGCCGTGACCGTCTGGCCCCACTACGTCCTGCAAGAAAGCGCAGAGAGAGAGACAGCTCGTGAAGCCACGCGGCAAGCACACAGGCGACCGTCACAACAGATGTGAAAAGCGTGCACTCACGTCCTCCTCCTCCTCAGCCTGCTGCACCTCCATCCCGTGGTCGTCGTCGTCGTCTCGGGACGGAGGCGGGCGGGCGGATCCCGACTGGGACGTCGAGGCCTCTGCGACGGCGACGGCGGGCGTGCCGCTGGGCTCCGCTGTCTGGAGGAGAGCGGCGTGGTGCTCAAGGAGGGGGATGTCCCCCTCCGCCTCCTCCTCCACGAAGCCCTCGTCGCCGTCTTCCCAGTCCTCCTCGGCCTCGTCGGTCCCATCCGGAGCGTCGGGATCGCCCAGATCACAGTGCAGCACAGCGCCCGTCTGGGAGTACAGGTACTCCACCCCGATGAGTTCCCCTACGCAGACAAACACACGCGGGTGTTAAATCGCAGACGCCGCAAAGCAGCAGCAGCAGCATGGTGCTCTCGCTGAGCTCTGGTAACTTACCCGTGTACTCCCTGGGCTGGGTGTAGGTGTCGACCAGCGTGAGCCCGAGTAATTCCCGGGTCAGCTGGTCGAAGCTGTGCTGCACCTGGGCACTGTAGCAGCGCAGCGCCGAACGCTGTCCTCCTCGACTGCCGCCCTGCCGCGGTTCTCGTTCCACCGCACCAGGCCCTCCAGCAGGTACACCTGGAAGTGGACATCACTGGCAGATGTACCTAAAACAAAGAGCAGAGCCGCACGGTTAGTTTGAGAAGAAAGCAAACACGCACACGGAAGGCTTTTCTGCACGCCGCCGCGGAAAAAGACTCACCCGGAATGAAGCGGCACAGGTGCAGGTGGAACGACTCCAGGGAAGTGGAGCCTCTGGCGCACCTGTAGACAGGGAGCTTCACCCCGCCTTTGGTGAGCTCCCCGTCTTGGTGTAGAGCTCCACTCCCGCAGGGTCCTGGATGCAGTCGAGGTGCCGGCGCTGCGTGCTCCAGATCTCCTCCATGCGGGCGCGGTCGATCAGGGGACGCCCATGGTGTCCGTCGCCTCCCAGAAGGCGTCCAGCGCCTCCCGGAGGAGCCGCTCCGTCTCGGCTGCACCGCGGGTGCGGCGCCGACAGTGACGGGCGAGCTCCTTGGCGGACAGCTTCACGTGGGCGCCCCCTCCTCGGACTGCTTGGCCTCCCTCAGGCGGGCGGCGTCCTCTGCGTCCCACTCGAAGATGGAGAGCGAGAGCCTCGCCATGAAGGGGCCGTAGAGCTGGTGGCTGTCGGTGGTGACACCTCTGGCGAAGCGCCGCATGAGGTGCCACACGTCCAGCCTGACTACCAGCTCGTGCCACTCGTGGAACGTCTGCGCTGTTTTGCTCCGTCCCACAGTGACACAGCAGTCCCGGTCCACGTACAAGACCTTCGGAGGGGCCTCTCCGGCCGCGCGGTACCGCCGCATCAGTCCGGCCGCCATGTCGGCCAGTCCGTCCCCCTCGGCCGCTGTGAGGACGGACATGAGCACCTGCCCGTGCTCATTGCCGGCGTTAGTGACCCAGGCGGCCGCCCCGGCGGCACCGCCCGCAAGCTTCTTGGTGACCTGCGCGACACAGCGACAGATAACATTTAGACGCGCGTCGCGCAAACGTGACGCCGGGTAAGGGCGCGCGCGGCGGGTGACAAAGCTTACCTTCTTGGACGAATCCATCTTCAGAATGTCACCAAAGATGGACGTGACCCTGGCCTTTGTCTCGTCCAGCCTCGTCAGGGCGTCCCTGACGTAGACCGAGATCAGCCAGGACACGCCGGGCACCGGTGTGCATGGGCGGAGGCGCCAACGACGCCTGCGGTGCCGCGCCCGGTGCCCGAAGCTTGCGGAGCACGGAGAGGTACAGCATCGACTGCGCCATCCACTCCCTGGTGTGCTGCTCCACCAGAGAGGCACGGAGGCGAGACGCACTGTTGCCCAGAGTGCGCTCCTTTAGCTGCCCGATCACCGCTCTGTCGCAGGACAACCTGGGAGGGAAATGGGAGGTTACCTGGGAAAAGCAAAAACCAGACACGTCGCTGCATTGTGGTGTTGAAAAGACTTAGTGACTTACTTGTACGTGAGAACAGCTGGGAACTGCTCGCGATGTGCCATGTCCAGCTGTTCTAAGATGTCCTGCGACCAGCCCGCCACCTTCCTGTGACAGGAGCCGCATTCAAGGTACTCGGTACCCATGAAGTACCAGCCGCTCCTGTCCAAGACCCTCCGGATGGTCTTGTAGAATCCAGCGCCCACGAGCTTGCCCCCGCAGGGAGGGCAGCGGAAGTGGTAGGCCCACATCCTGTAGGGCAACCACAGGAAGAAGGGGCGCTGGAAGAAGGGGTGGGCTGTGGCGGGGGGCTGCGTGTAGAGGAGCCGGGCGCCTGGCGGAGACCACCAGAGGCGGAGCTCAGACCTGAGGACAACCTTCCCGCCGGCTGTCCTCCTGAACAGCGCCCGGCCCACCCACTCGTGCTGCTCCTCGGGGAGCGTCCGCCTCCAGGCGCGTGGTAGCAGCTGAAACACACAGCGGGATCAGACCGTTAGCGTGCTGAACTGAATGCAAAACAGACACGCGGACAAAAAACGCACAACAATACGATCGCGTACCTCTGCGCCGGAGGCCGACAGCTGGACGGGGGGCCCGGCCGGTTCCGCGTCCCTGGATGAGCCTGAAAGCACATGGTAAAGTTACGCGTTACACGCGTGTCATACATGTATACGCGGCAGGATTGGGTTTTCGTGAGAACGTGTACTTACGGGAGAGTCGACCTCCATGGCGGCGGCCAGCAGCGAGGTCGGGCGTCAGATGGCTCGGCGGGTCCGAAGATGCAGCGCCTGCTCGCACGGGGACAACAAAGCACCGATGAAGCGCTGATGCATTTTTAAGAGCTGATATCCGTTGCGCAGACTTTTGTGTAGATAATGTATTTACCTGGACGTGGGAGAACATGTGCCGGCCGGGCTTCGGGCATCTTCTGCTCCTTGTCCCGGGCCAGCACATAGCTCTGCAGGTCGTGCATCTTCGACCCCGCTCCCACCTTCTGCTGCCTCAACCACTGCACATAGCTGCAAAGATAACAGAGCAAAGGAAAGAAAAAACATAGAAAATTAATCTCTCTCTCTCACACACACACACACACACACACAAACACGCACACAATACTTACGATCGACTCTCGGGGTCCCTCGCCTCATACAGGGACTTGAAGGTCCTGTGGCCGTGTGCCCCCATCCCCACCAGCGTGTCATCCAGGCCCCTCACGCTCCGGGAGCCCTCGCGCATCCTACGCCTGTCGATGGCTGCCACCATCGGGGGAACAGCCTGGCGTAGGAGACGAGGGCGTCTTTGTTCTGCATGAGGGGCGTCTGGGTGGTGTTCCCGCTGTCTCTCTCCCTCTCGTGGGACTCCACAATGCTGCAGGCGTAGCCCACATCATTGCCGAGGAGCCACTGCAGCGTCTGACCCCGGTACTGGCCGAACTGCAGCTCGCTCTCGGCCAGCACAGCCTGGGGGCTTTGGGGTCGCCTCCCTTCTCTGCCACCCTAGCCCTCGCCTCCGCGCGCACCCTGTCGGCCCTCTTTATCTGCCAGGCGGTGGGCCTCTTCTGGCGGTACTGACGGGCCACCGCCTGTGCTGCGGCGGAGGGCCGAAGGGTTAATTCAGGGGACGAGGGCTCAAAGCGGAAGGTGGGCGCAGACTCCATTTTCTGCAAGTAGAAGAAGACAAAACAAAATAAATCACACCATTCAGGAAGCATTTTGAGGACATTCGCACACAATGAAAGAGAGTAGTTACACTGATCACACTGCTAATACACATGAACCCTTTACATATGTAATGTAATGATGTATTATGATGTAAATATATTATAATGGCCCACTAGTACACAGTCTGATGGTGGTTTACACATGCATTCACACACATTGAACATAGCGGGGGTCCTATTTACGCATCTAAAACATATTTACGCCTTTTATTTCGATTCCACACTGTTGTAACAACATCTGTAGGATTCTAAACATGTTAACCAAACGGTCTGGTCACGATGTAAATGCATTTTCAGACAATGGCCAGGCCGTTTGAGAGGCTTGACCGACGCTAGCTCATTCATTCATTTCAATGCGTTTGAATGAGCATCGCGGCTAACATTAAACGGTATCAAAAGCATATTTATACTTTGAATTTCCATGCCAAACTTTAGCGACAACATGTAGAGGGTCTAAACATGTTAACCAAGTGGTTTGATCACGGTTTAAAGGCATTTTCAGGAATCGCCAGGTCGTTTTAGAGGACCGGCTAACCGGCATTAGCTCAATGCGTTTAAATTAACTTTGCGGTTAATATTAAAAGGCACGTAAAGCATAAGCTACGTATTCATGCAAAAAAGAGCTTTTTCGTGTAGCTAAAGCAAGTTTTTCGCAGTTTTGAACATAAAAAGTCATGCATACAGTCGTACATACACTTAGCTTTGGTTGAATTCTCCTCTTTTTCGTGCAGCCGGCGCGTCGTCGAATCAGAGTGAGAACTTTCAGCGGAACAGGCCAATAACATACTGTGGATTTCTTTCCATTGGCCCGTTCCGCGAAGAGCAAAAGGCCAATGCGAGCGCCGAATTAGCGGAAAGGAGGGACTTACTAGTGGAACTAGACGGAACGGAAGTATAGAGAGGAATGGAAAACGGAAGGCGGAAGGATGACACGCAAATTCGTGAAGCGTTCCATATTTTGATCTTTTCTTCCCATCGGAGTCAACTGATACGTCTAATAGTGAGTAATTTATGGTTTAGCAAGATTACCACATTTTCACAGGCAGATAAGCACTTACTTTCAGACCTTTCAGAAGCAGAACACTCAGGCGTTATAATTCCAGAATACATCATTTCGGAGCAAATAATCCTGGAATAATGAAATACACCTTTCTTTAGACTCACTGGTTGACAGGTTCACATTAGCATTACAGAACAAAATTCATTAGCATTACTGAAGGAATACTCTCAAGCTTTAAATTTACATTGGTATTCCCACTTTTATTGGCTGATAACCCTAACCCGATCGGGCCGAAACTCCAGATTCAGAGTCAGCTCCCTGAGATCTTCAACATATATCAGAAGCAGAACCTAACTCTAGCCGTGAACCCTAACCCTTTTAGAAAGTCGCCATTCGAGCTAGGAAGGTCCGATTGGTCTGAAACTCCAGATTCTGAGTTGGCTCCCTGAGAGCTTCAACATATGTCAGAACCAGATCCTGACTCCAACTGTGAACTCCAACCGTAACCCTAACCCTCTTAGAAGGTCGTCATTCAAACTAGGAAGGTTCGATCGTGCCGAAACTCCAGATTCTGAGTCGGCTCACTGAGAGCTTGAACATATGTCAGAACCAGATCCTAAATCCCACCGTGAACCCTAAGATATTGTGGTTGCGGGAGTGAATAAAAAAGTATGCGCCAGTGCAAGTCTCGGGACTCTCCAATAGGGGAGCCGGAGATAAATTTTCTTTCCTAACCAGCCAGTGCCATGCTTGATTTATTTTCCTTCTTAAACCATTACAGGTTCAAGGGAGGCCTTCCCTATACATAAGAATGAAGAATTTTCCTAATTTGGGGATTTATTTTAACTCGGGTCTCAACCCCAACTCTGAACCTGAGCCAAAACTAACTTTAACCCTACTTTGGGGATGGTGGCGATATCGTGGTTGGGGAGTGAAATAAAAAAGTATGCGCCAGTGCAAGTCTCGGGACTCTCCAATAGGGGAGCCAGAGATAAATTTTTCTTTCCTAACCTTTTTAGAAGGTTGATTTGTTGTTTGTTGATTTGTTTTGTTGTTGATTTGTTGATTTGTCGATTTGTCACACCTGTGCTTAGATTTAGCCAGCTGTGAGTCATTATTGCTTTGAACTAGGTAATTAGCACTTGCAGGTATTTAACTCTAGTCAGAGGCTGCCGGTATTTATAGCTTACTCTTAGGCTGCATCTTCAGTGTGCATCTAGTCGGCGTTCGGCATCGTCCAGGATACGGATAAGTGTATCGTTTCATTACTTGTCGATAGTTGTTGTTTAGCTGTAGCTAATCAGTTTGATTGTGTGACCAGCTAGTTTCGATCTTTTGTTGATTTGTTAATTTGTTAATTTGTCGATTTGTCACACCTGTGCTTAGATTTAGCCAGCTGTGAGTCATTATTGCTTTGAACTAGGTAATTAGCAAAGGTATTTAACTCTAGTCAGAGGCTGCCGGGCACGGCAGCCTCGTCGCCAGTCCGCTCACCGGTTGCTTTTCCTGTGCTATTCTCTCTCTATACTGACTCTCTCACTCACTAAACCATGTGCTTACTCCCTATTCCTGTGCATTTCTCTCCCCTCCTCGCAGACGATACAACCACCGCAGACGCAACCCGGCCAACCTGCTCCATCCCGTACTGTCCTCTCTGGAGGTACTCTCAGTGGCGGGCGGACTCTGGAACTGCCAGTCATCGGTCCAGAAAGCGGACTTCATCACCGCCTACGCTGAGACCAACTCCCTGCAGTTCCTGGCTCTCACGGAGACATGGATCTCTCCTACCAACACTGCTACCCCTGCTGCCCTGTCTTCATCCTACTCCTTCACACACACACCACGGTCTTCAGGCAGAGGAGGGGGCACGGGTCTGCTAGTATCTCCATCCTGGAGATACTGCATTGTACCCTCCAGCGCCTCTCCATCACCTCTTTCGAATTCCATGCAATAACTGTCTCTCATCCTGTCAAACTCACCATTGTCGTTCTATATCGCCCCCAGGTCCACTCGGTCCCTTCATTGAGGAACTTGACGCGCTCCTGAGCTCCCTCCCGGACAACCCGCTGATTCTTCTGGGCGACTTCAACGTCCAACCAGAAAGCTCCTCATCGGCCAGCGTCCTCTCGCTCCTGCGCTCCTTCTTCTCCCTCTCCCTCTCCCCGTCTCCTCGACCCACAAAGCCGGCAACCAGCTCGACCTTGTCCTCACAAAGAACTGCGCCACGTCCAACCTCATGGTGACCCCGCTCCACGTATCCGATCACTACTTCGTATCTTTCTCTCTCTCTCTCCCTACCACTCTTGACTCCTCTGACACCACCGCTACTACCTTCAGGAGGAATCTCCACTCCCTTTCTCACTCCACATTCACCTCCGCTGTTCTCTCCTCCCTCCCTCCCCTCACCTCTTTCTCAAACATGTCTGCTAATGCTGCTACAACTGTTTTTAACACATGTCTATCTCAGTCTCTAGATGGTCTCTGTTCCCTTGTCTCCAGGACATCACGGCCGTCGCCCTCCTCCCCATGGCTAACCGACTCCCTCCGCTCTGACAGAACTGCGCTGCGGGCCGCTGAGAGGAAGTGGAGGAAATCTAGATCCTCCGACGATCTAGCGTCCTACCACTCCCTGCTGTCAGCATTCACGGCTGCAACAACAACAGCTAAGTCCTCATTTTTTCATAACAAAATCAACGCCAACATCACTAACCCCGCAATCTCTTCTCTACCTTCTCCACCCTCCTCTCCCCTCCTCCCCCTCCCCTTCTCTCCTCTCTGCAGAAGATTTCAAGGCCCACTTCGTGAAGAAGGTGTCCAGCATCCGGGACTTCATCACTCCTCCATCCACAGCCTCAACCACCGGAAAAGGACACAGCCACCACCTGTCCTCCTTCTCTACACTCAGCGACTCAGAAGTTCTTCAACTCATCACATCCCACCGAGCCACAACCTGCCCCCTTGACCCCATTCCCTCCACCCTTCTCCAGTCTGTGTCCGGTGAGATCGCCCCGTATCTCTCCTCCATCATCAACACATCTCTGACTACTGGCCTCGTTCCCACCGATCTGAAAAAGGCTATGGTTACCCCCTGCTAAAAAAATCCACCGCTGACCCATCTGACATGAACAATTACCGTCCAGTATCCCTCCTGCCATTTGTATCCAAATCCCTTGAACGTGCTGTACTTAATCAACTGTCTCCCTTTCTTCAGAAGCACAACCTTCTGGACCCCCACCAGTCTGGGTTCAGACCCGGGCACTCAACCGAGACGGCACTCCTGGCGGTGACAGAGGCCCTCCACGCAGCCAGAGCCTCCGACCTGTCTTCGGTCCTCATCCTCCTCGACCTCTCCGCTGCGTTTGACACCGTCGACCACCAGCTGCTCATCGCCAAGCTCTCTGAGCTTGGCATCTCTGGGACAGCCCTTTCTTGGTTCAGGTCCTACCTGACCGGCAGATCTTCCCAGGTCTATTGGAAAGGCTCCACCTCCACTCCCACTACCCTCACTACAGGTGTCCCCAGGGATCTGTACTGGGACCCCTACTCTTCTCCATCTACACTAACTCTCTTGGTTCAGTCATTGGCTCGCATGGTTTCTCCTACCACTGCTACGCTGATGACACTCAACTAATTTTTCTTTTCCCCCTCCACCCCCAGGTCAACGAAAAGATCTCCGCGTGCCTGGCTGACATCTCCAGATGGATGGCCTCCAACCACCTCAAGCTCAACCTGGACAAGACCGATCTGCTGCTTATCCCGGCCAGGACCTCTCCTCTTCAAGAGCTCTCAGTTACTGTTGACGGCACCACAGTAACTTCCTCCACTTCGGTGAAGAGCCTGGGCGTCACCCTCGACAACAGGCTGGACTTCACCGACTACATCTCCCAGACGGCACGCTCCTGTCGATTCCTCCTCTACAACATCAGGAGGATTCGCCCCTTTCTGACCACCTACTCCACCCAGCTGCTCGTCCAGGCCACTGTGCTCTCCCGCTTGGACTACTGTAACGCCCTCCTCGCAGGCCTCCCAGCCTGCACCATTCAACCGCTGCAGCTCATCCAAAACGCAGCTGCTAGGCTGATCTACAATCTCCCCAAGTTCTCCGCGTCACCCCCTACTGAGATCCCTCCACTGGCTCCCAATCGCAGCCAGGATCCGCTTCAAGACCCTGACTCTCACCTTTTCTGCTGCAAGAAAGACTGCCCCGACCTACCTCCAGGACCTCATCCTGCCCTACGCACCCGCTCGTCAACTCCGCTCTGCTACATCCGGACGCCTCGCTCCACCCACCAATAGTACGAAAGGCCCATGCTCCTCACAACGACGCTTCTCCATCACCGCCCCCAGTGGTGGAATGAACTCCCCACCCCCTAAGAACAACTCCATCAATCCAATCCTTCAGACGTGCACTGAAGACACACCTCTTCAGACTCTACCTGGACTGATACCTCCCTCTTCGACCTTGTAACTTTGATGTTGTGAATCTGACTCCTGCCTTGTACTTGTTGCTCACTTGTCTAGGTAGTATAGCGGTACTCCATTTTTCTTTCTGTAATTGTATTTGAGATGCAATCCTAGTTCAGATTAGTTGGCTCGCGTCACTGACCTTGCGCTCAGCTTCAGCACTATTTGCATTATATGACCTTTACACATCTTGCTCTTGTGCCTGTTGTTTGCTCACTATTTGCACTTTTGTACGTCGCTTTGGATAAAAGCGTCTGCCAAATGAATAAATGTAAATGTAAATGTAAATGTAGAAGGTCGCCATTCGAGCTAGGAAAGTCCGATCGGGCCCAAACTCCAGAGTCTGAGTCGGCTACCTGAGAGCTTAAACATATTTCAGAACCACAACCCTACTCCAACCGTATCCCTACCCCTAACCCTAACCCTAACCCAACCCTAACCCCAACCCCAACCCTAATTTGGGTATTTATTTTAACTCGGGTCTCAACCCCAACTCTGAACCTGAGCCAGAATTAACTTTAACCCTATTTTGGGGGTGGTGGCGATATCGTGGTCGGGGGAGTGAAATAAAAAAGCATGCGCCAGTGCAAGTCTCGGGACTCTCCAATAGGGGAGCCGGAGATAAATTTTCTTTCCTAACCAGCCAGTGCCATGCTTGATTTATTTTCCTCCTTAAACCATTACAGGTTCAAGGGAGGCCTTCCCTATACATAAAAATGAAGAATTTTTGTTTTTTTCTCTTGCCCTTTCCTTTTTTTCTTCCCCCCCTTCTTTTATCAAATAACTCCTTCACATCACCCACAACACATGACATTGAAAGATTGACAGATTCACTTACCAGTAAGAGTGAGATTAGGACTCGCCCAATGAGCTTGCTCCTCTTCACTAGCTCCACCCATCTTCTTCCTTCTTGGTACCTTTTTTTAAAAAAAACAGGGGTAACATGCTGTAGACTTCCAGTCAGCCATTTTCCTCTGAAGAAGCGCTTTGGGCGCGAAACGTTATGAATTTCTAGTGTGTTTTAACAGTGTATTTATTCAAGATTATTCTTTTTTTAAATAAAACTTTTTCTTGTGGTAAATAAATAAATAAAGATTTTTAATCCAGCAAGTGGAGGGCTCAGGATTTTACAAAACAGAAAGGAACAAACAAACAAAGCGGCCATTTTGAAGACACGGGGAGGATTTGCCTGAGGGACAGGAACGGTGGATAAAAGCAAAAATGTGAACTTTGACAGAGACACTGTATATGCTTGATCACTACCTTACCTGAGGACACAGGGAAATCAAGAAACCTTTGTCCATCTACGCCTTGGGACCGGAGTGAATAAACCGGAGGCCTACCCCGAGCAAACAAGACTCCTAAAGGGGTAAGGGCCCAAATTGGGCATTGTTATCATCCTTCTTGTTTGCCCAAATGTGCATTTGCTGGATTAAAGATGGTTTTATATCAGAATAGATACACTGTTCTATCCACAATAGGGGAAGACATGAGGGACCATACAGCTGTACCCCAGTCCAATAGAATTAGAAATCAACCACCAGATCCTCAAACCAGCACAATACAATTTACTCAGAGACATAAGAATACTTTAGTTAAACATACTGCAAAACATTATTTCAAGCTCATTCAAGCCATACACCATAAAGAAGTAATAGATAAGGCCTTGTCTTCTAACACCTTTCCCACAGGTATGTTAAGACAGGTCCGTAAACTTACACTATTTATTAAACCTTCATCACCAAACACAAACACAACACAGAAAGTAACAGATAACACCATGCAATGGATGAAACACAATATGATAATTTTGCAAACACATTATGATAAAGTGATACAAGACCTTATACAAACAAAACAGGAATTTAACAATGCATCATTACAGATAGCCACAGCATGGGCCTACAAATGCTACAAAAACAAACTGACAGATACTACTAGACATAGAGTAAAGATAATGTTAGCATCACCTACAGGGGAGAATATAGAAGAACTCGACCCCCTGGGGCTACCCACACCATCTGCTACAGGAATAGAACCTAGGAAAAAACAGAAAAGGGTTACAGAACATGTGCCGGGATAACAACAACTCATTCTGATGTAAAATACTCACCTGATAGGACCAGAATTTCCTTGTCTCTGACTCCAGGGGATCATGCCAGCGACGGGGAGGAAGGGGTTTTATCTGCACGTGACCAGGCTGAACATCCCCAGTCTTTACCTCGGGGATTTCCACATCCATAAAGGAACGAGCAACAAAGCCACCCTCACCATGGCTCCAGGAAAAGGATAGGGTAAGGGCCACCTTGGAAACATGGTCAGCTCCATTAGAGGATTTCCCACCACTACAATCTGTTGAACATAAAATAGTCTCTCCTAAATCAAACAGTACAGCACAACAAATTCGGTCAACAATCAATACATTAGCACAGGTTCACCATAGAATGGATAGTCAACCTGATACACATCCAGTTTTTGAAACTGTTTCTGCCTCATGCTTAATGGCCAGCAATGTAGTCCAGTATGACTCAGAAATAATTTCTGTTATTTCACCTACAGGGGATAAAGAAACCCTCTACCAAAATGGGGAGCAAATGATGAGGGGGATGGAAAAGGGGAATTCCCCAAATATACAAACCCACTCTGAGCCCTCCATAAAAATTAACACCCTTAAAATAGCAACAAAACATGAAAATACGGACATACATACTTACCTTAGTCAGGGGAACCATGCATGCAGCCCATCCTCAATGGGGGAAGAGGATTTGGAGCTCCAGGAGGTTCCAATTCAGAAACCTGTTCGCCACCCTAACACAGACAGAAAGAAAGAACATTGGGAGCTTTCAGTTACAAAACCGGTTGTTATAATAGGGGATTCAAATTTAAGCAGGATCCCCTATTTCATAAACCCTTCAATTCAGGTAGAGAGTTATCCGGGAGCCAAATTTTCACATATTGGGAACATATTGGAAAAATTACAGCCACACCCACATGTGCAGAAAGTCATACTGGCAGCTGGCATTAACAATAGGCTACAAGATCCATACAAGACAGCAATTAAAAATTTACAGTACATGTGGAGAGTTGCAGGAAAAGTATTTCCGAATACATCAATCTACACACCTATTATCCATTTTTCAGATTTTCTCCCACTAAAAGAACAAAGGAATTTGGAGATTATTAATAAGCATATTCAAGACCATGGAAATCCTCTTCTGGAGCTGAATAAGTTAAGATTCCAAGTGGACCCTAAAGATAAAATACATTGGACTGCATCCACAGCATTGCAAATTTTACATTTTTACCAGTTAAACTTATGAGGCAGGTGAAGTGCACACAGACCAAACTGGGACACACCAATGTATTCAATTTAACAAAAACCTTTCATCTTTCACAGCCGGAGCTATGCCTTCTGGAGAGAGGATTAACTTTCATTCCAACCCCTACAGGAAGTGGGTCGGACCTGGGTGAGCTCAGCAGGGATGTCATGCCTATAATAGAAAGTCGAAATTGTTGGATCACTTTCAATTCACACAATACGTAGAAAAAACCCCATTCATAGCCCCATCTAAATGGGAACCTCAAATGCACACGTTACATACAGATATTCAAAAATTAATAAAATCAAATACAAAAATAGTTAAGAAATTGGGAAATCAACAATTTGGACATAGAGACAACTTACCGTTTGATCAAAGACAGGCCATTCGAACCTTAAAACATAATAAAGACATAGTTATAAAACCAGCAGACAAAGGGTCAGGGATTGTTATACTGGTTAAACAACAATACACATATGAAGCAAAGAGACAATTGAATAATAGTCAACATTATGTACAATTAACTCATACACTACAGAAAGAAACTCAAAGACAAGTATATTTAATCCTACAGGAATTATATACTGAACAATATATAACCCGTAGGCAAATGTATTACTTAATGGGGCCTGACACACCACGACCAAGAAAGTTTTACTTGCTTCCAAAAATTCATGCAAATCCAGAGGCATGGACTATTCCTGGTGAGATCCCCAAGGGCCGACCGATCGTCTCGGATTGTAGCAGCGAGACATACCATATAGCTCAATATATAGATTATTTTTTAAATCCCATCTCACAATTACACCCTAGTTATCTCAAGGACACTTATGATTTCATTGACAAATTACAACGCATACGGATTCCGAAAGAGGCCTTTCTCTTCACTGTCGACATTAACAGTCTGTACACAAATATCAGTACGGAATTGGGAATGAAGGCGGTGAAGAGGGCACTCTTGAGGAATCCTGACTCCTCCCGCTCGGATAAACATATTTTGCAGTTATTGGAAATCAGTTTGACCAGGAATGATTTTGAATTTGATGGGGAATTTTATTTGCAGATCCAGGGAACGGCCATGGGCAAAAAATTTGCCCCAGCGTATGCTAATATTTACATGGCGGAGTGGGAGGAGACATTATTCCAGAAAAGCACACACCTCCCCCTCATTTATTACAGATACCTGGATGACATCTTTGGAGTGTAGCACCATGGAGAAACATTATTTAGAAATTTTATGGAAACTATGAATACACATCATAAACACATTACTTGTAAGTATACAATAGATCACAATACAGTGGACTTTTTAGATACAACAGTTTTTTTGACACCCCTGGAGACAGGGGAACGTATATTTAAAACTAAAGGGTCACACTTTAAATGAAGTGTTGCTTATAAAGGCTTCATGAAGCATACGTAAAGCCTTCATGAACACGACATAATGCCTTCATAAACCATACACAAGCAAATGTCATACTTCATGAAGAGAGACATAACGCTTTCTTGTGCAACACGTTATACCAAATGTGACACAACCAAGAATATCACCTGGCTAAAGGCTAAATGTTATAAAGGGTGACATAAAACATGCTTATTTATGATGCTAGGCTAACTGTGGCATAACACATGATGTCACTTGGGATCTAAATCAGCACAAGGGAAACTAGTCCCCTTGACTCATGCTATTATGGAGCTAGAGAAATTAGTGATGCAAACACCCTTTAAATACTACCACCTACTCTTGGCTCACAAGATGGCATCGACCTTCAGCCAGTCTTAGTTTTGCACTGGACTTTGAGGTGCTGAGGTGATGTTTCTGGCTCTGCATCTTCTCACAACGTATCCTTTTGTTTAACTTCTTATGGCTTTCCACTGCAAAACCTCAGTTATGACTGATTTTGAACTTCCCTTCAAAAAACAATACCTAAAACATTAGGCAGTAGCATATTAATGTACTGTTTACTGTCACTAATGTACCGGTTACGGTTTTCTTTACCTGTAAAGTGAAATTCTTTTCAATGTCATTGTCCTAATGCTGAGGTATTGCTTTATAAATCAGTCATGGATGCTTAATGTAGGATTCTACTGTATGTCCTTTAAAGTGAAACCTTTTTCAATATTTATAAAGCTAAGTTGTTGCTTTATAATCCATGCATAGATGCTTAATGTTTCTACTGTATGTCCTTTAAAGTTAAACCTGTTTCAGCATTCATAAAGCTACAGTCTGGCGTTATAATCCACACACAGATGCTTAATGTAGGATTCTACTGTATGTCCTTTAAAGTGAAACCATTTCAACATCTACTAAGCTAAGATCTTGCTTTACAAATCATTTATGAAAGCTTAATGAAGTATTTTACTGTATGTCCTTTAAAGTGACACCCTTTTCAACATTCATAAAGCAAAGGTATAGATTTGTAAAAGGTTCTCAGACACCTAATACCACTGTCTTTACAACAACAAAACATCAATAATTGCTTCATGGTCTGTGTTACTGTGTATTACATATATCTTCTTCAATAAATCAAGTCAAATGTTTTAACAATGTCCTTTTATTTCAATTTCAATCCAATTTTTTTTTCCAGGTAAATTTTCTTTTCACATTTCACAAAGAAAGTGATTTTAAAAGTACAACTTCAAGAACACAAATCAAGTGCTTTAGGACTTTTTTCTGGGAAAAACAAAGTCGGGGATACTTTACATAACAAAATCTCACTGTTAAAGAAATATACTGCATAGAACGATATTAAATCATGCATCAGTTGACCAAGTCTCAACCTCACTATGCTTTTTGACTGGCCAAACATGCCAGTATTTTTTTTAACATTTCAGAGATATAACAACTTTAAAAGAACACAAATCAAGAGATTTGTACTTTTTCTGTCACTAATAACTATTACCTGTAACATTTAACGTTAACCTGTTTCTTTGGAACAAACACAAGTATCCTATTTGCAAACTATAGGAATAAGTTCATCTTTCTTTTTCATCTCCTTGATTTGCGATGCTACTGTATCTCCTCAGTTATTGCACTCCTGCATCTTTGAATGACTCCTGCCATGTTGGAACAGATGCGAAGACCTCTGGAGCAACTATCTTAAGCTCCACCATTGGTGCTGTACGAGCTATTGTATTATGGTCCATACCAACTTTTTGAAGGCCCTGTGCATTGTGCCGCCTTTTGGAAGATCTTCAGGGCTCTCTTCATAGTTTTTTTTTTTTTACATATTTACCTCTTTTGTACTGGGGGCTGTCAGACAAATGCCTTTTCTTCCCTCTTTTCTTTGTCTTACTTTTCTTCTCCTTCTTCCTGGAAAGTTCTTCAGAGGAGTCACTGGACATGCTTGAGTCGCTCTCCACAGAGTGACTCATGGAGGACCCATCATCCAAATGGTTTGTCAGATGTGCTTAAAAAACATAAATGTAAGATGGTTAGCATTCTAGATATACATTGACTAAGAATTAATGAAATATTCTACCTCCAGTGCTGCTGGGTCTAACTATATTCCAACATGGTGTTACATGGATGCTGCGTTTCTGTTTGAGAAAATGCTTCTGGGAGAAGCATGACACATGATTTTCTGATTATGAATATGGCAAACTAATTAGTATTTTGATTAGGCCTGAAATTTAAGCCTTAGCCATCCTGAAATCGAAGATCTTGGGTTCAAACACTACTTTAGCATGTGCTGCACAGAAATTTTAATGCTTCACCTTATCAAAAATAACTTTGATATTGATCATCAATCATAAAACTATGTACAACTTTTCCCCTAAACTTAACACTTACTTACAGTGAGATTCAGCTTATTGCATGCATAAAGTCCAGATCAGTATACTCTTCATTCTCCATAATATTTCCAAAAGCATTACTCATGTTATATTTATTATAAATAAACACACCAGTCATCAATATTTGTAATCAAAATAAAACCATTATGAAAACAGGATTAAATAGTTTCAAATATGAATCCTGGCTAATGAAATAAAAACGTGAAAAAACAACTATAATTTATATACTTTTTTATATATTTAATTGCTTAAAGTGTGTCAACAAAATTAAGCTGGGCTAATAGGACAATGCCCAATTCATTAAACATGTCAAAGAAAAAAACATGAGCTAGAGCAAAAGTGCTCAATCTTAGGCCTGAGGACCCACTGTATAAGCTGGTTTTTGTTCCAACCATAAATGCAACCCCTAAATTGTGATGAGCTGTTAATTGTTTTTAGTTACACATTTTTAATGATTATTGATAACTGACAGCATGCTTATGCCATGATATAGTATGTCAGTCTCATTTTTGAGACTACTAGGTATTCAGGTGCACTTTCTTTTCCAGTACATTAATCACCAGGAAATCACCAATAACTGGTAACAATCTGTAACACTGTTATTACTTACCTGTACTGGGGCGCTGATTCAGTTGCTGCTGCAGAAATTCTTTGTCTTCCTGCAGACCCTTGACACGCTGCTCCAACATGGAATTTCTGAGTTGTTCGGTCTTTAGTTGGTTTTTCAATTGAAGTATTTCCAGACAGGCAGTGGGTGCTTTAATGCAGAACAATTTATTAAATAGACAGCATTTCTTCAAATGTTTCAAGAATTCCATTTCTCTGTTCACTTTTTTACCTTTTTCATATTTTGGCCGCTACCCCTACCTTCCTCCCATCCTCTAAAAAATTAGGTAGCCTAATTCTACATCAAACTGAACTCCTGTTTTTCTATACATTTACCTTAGCTATGACAATCACTTAAAAGCAATATGACGAGGAGCGGCTTATCTGTACTTAAAACGTTATTTCTCTGAGAGTACAGTCAAACTACTTCTTACATGAAGTGGCTTTTCTTGGAGATCGACGAGGGGTTGCCGAAGTTGACAGGGATGTAGATTCTCCTGCTGGTGTCGAGGGCATGCTGCTCTCCACACCCGCAGCACTGCTAACCGCTGGAGGCAGCTCTTTGCTTGAATTCGTTGACCTGGATGTAACGTTAGCTTCCTCTTCGGGTGATGAGGGGCTGCGGCTTTTCTTATCCATAGCAATTCTAGCTACTGGGATCGGCGCTTTGCGCCTTTTCCTAGCCGCCCGTTTATCCATGCTGGCCTTTGAATCTTTAATAAATACACAAAGTATACGTGGTCGGCATGCATTGAATGTATTTAACAAAAGCCCTACGTATTTTACTTAAATACTTTTTATTTGCAAATATGCTTGTTAATCAACTACCTGACGACTATTTGGCTAGTGAGCTACCTAATAAATTGCTAGAGTTAGAGTTGTCGTTGCTCGTTACCTAACTTAGCTAATTACCTGTATGACTACACAAACAACGAAAAACGTCTACTTTAGCTGTATGAATACATTAGTCGTTTTCAATAAGTAGCAACCTACCGATAAGATACAACAGTGAAAAGTTTGCAGAAGTTTCCTTATCCCGCGAAGTTCAAATGCAAAGAAATAGCTCAGGAGAGGGACAACGTTCAGGATTTTTAGCTCTCGCGAGTCTGGTGGTTAAAGGCGTCTACCAAAATCCAATTTTCAGATTCTCATTAAATTTCTCATTCTCATTAAATTTGCTGCGTATATAAATACTTCAGAATTAAACCATTCTTTTTTGAACGAAACAACGTATCTAGACAACATTGACAGACGTTTTGAGACACTTTTGTCGCTTTTTATAATTAAAATGACCAGCAGCTTGAATGGAATATGCCATCTTTGTAGGCTGTTATCATAGACTACTACAGTTCCCGTCTTCCTTTTTAAGCGGGCTTTTGCTTTCAGTGAGTCATGACTTCACTGTACACATCGCCATTCCACTATCTATAACCACCACAATGACAAGGCTGAATACAAAAATACTTAGATTAATTAAATTACGTGACTCACGGAAAAACACTACTAAGATCATAAAATGGATGCAGAGGAAAGGTATTTTGAAGAAGCGCATGAGATGTGTCCAGTGCCTTCATAAAATGCATCTAAGGAGGAGATCAACACAAGATGGACTGACATGGTAAAAACGATGTGATTCTGTGATTTATTTGCTGCCGTATCTAATCAGATTTTTCCTAATTTTATAATACTATTTTAGAGCATTGACAGACTACATTTGACTTTGTTTTAAAATTTCAAAGCAAGCCTCTAAAATGAGTTGGCCAAATTTGGTTTTAAGCAAAAAATCTGTTGTTATAGGCACATCAATTTACCCTTAATCTACAAGGATTCTCAGGAAATTGTTTTCTTTGATGGACACCGAACAACATAAAGACTGAATAGGTCCACCAGACTGTAATAACTGGTAACACCACCACCTCCATTATTAGTCGTGCCAGAGTAACACTTTACTTGAAGGGGGCTACATAAAGCATGCATAGGACATTCATGAGGGCTGTAGAAACTTCCAGGACAGCTTTCATAAAGCATTATTCAACATTTATGTAATTTGCCAAATAAATGTGGAATACAATGTCACATTATGGAAGATAGTATGTCAAAATAAAAGTACCAAAATGCCCATTTATGGTTGTGGATGTTTCTGCAATCCTGTAGTGTGTTATTCTTTTTCACAAATGTCAGAAACTTGAATACATGCTTTATGAAAGCTGTTATGAATGTTACCACAACCCTCATGTTTCATGAATGCTTTATGCAACCCTCTTCACGTAAAGTATTTCCACGTTCATTTCTCAGTTTAAAAAAACCTTGCAGACTAGTACATACTTGTGTATGGATTATGAAGGCAGTATTCAGCGCTTATTAAGAGTTATGCTATGCAGTCTTTGTGTTGCAGCCTCATTGTGATACATCCCTCATTCTTTACAGGATATGCCATCGCAGAAACAGAACAAAATCAGCATCTGTTCGCAGTGGTTCTATTTTCTATAAATCCTGTACACCACTAAAACAGTGGTTTCACTTTATATACAGGTTTGATTTTGTGCATCTTTTCTTAAACATCCACAGGTTTCAAATAATCTAATTAATTGAAAATAAAATTGGCTTGAATGTTATATTTATCTCTTTTCCTTCATCTTTTAAACCAGGTTCTCCCAGGGATTACGTCTGAGGCAGCTTGACTTGATCCAGGATGGAGTGGCAAGCAGCTCAACGACACTGTCAAATATGGCCAAAGCAATGAGAAAAGTAATGTAGAGACATTGTTTGTCACCAAATGGGATTTACTACTATCCCTAACAGCACTAGATTATTAAACTATTAATGCTTTTCATAACTTGTATGATTCTTCTTGCACATCAAATTTTCCAATAGTATAATAATGCTTTAATATCTGATTTGATTTAAGGTGTGCATTAAGGCCGTCCGTCGTCTAAAAAAGCGCGGAATGGCTATAGGAACTGCACAGAAGTTTGTTGTCCTTGATGAGAGCAGATTTGCTCACAAGAGAAAGGTATGTCTTGAATGGTCAGTTGGTATGCTAAACTATTAAACCATAAAATCTAATACACATATATTAAATACAACTAAGCCCAAGAATGGGGTACCTCAGCAACTACCCATGAATCACTAAGTTTATTAAACGTCTAAGGTGCTAATATATCTCTGCAGACAAAGGCCGTAAAATATATTGTTCCTGCACCTACTAGCACCATGTCCAAAGACACCTCACTATCAATGATCAAAAGGTAGCTTTTGTAGAGTAGGCTAAAATTTATATTGCTACAATCAGCACAAGAAGTGACTTAAATCAAAGGGGTCCCGCATGTCTTCCTGTCCTGAGCAGGGGTAGTATGTACATTATGTTTTATTGTCAATCGAGGAAATGAATTTGATTTCTGGTGTAGTGTCCAATTTGTTACTAGTACAAAATTGCTATAATTTTTTGCATTTCTGACAATGTTAGCTACATTTGGGTATAAAATTGTGTCACAGTATTCTTTTTGTTAATGAGAATATTTTTCTTGCATTTAGTATAACAGGGGAAGATGCCGTCAAACCTGGAAGAGAAGACACAGCTGGGTTTTTGGCATGATGGAAGTCAGCCTGACCAGCAGAAAGCCAATACTTAGGCTTGTGAAGAACCGCAGTAGACGTCAGCTCCTCCCCATTATACAACGCTACGTCAGAAGAGGAACTGCAATTTTAAGTGATGAGTGGCGGGCCTACAGGGGTGCCCTTGAACAGAGTGGGTATCATCACTATACTGTGTGCCACAACAGGGAGTTTGTGAATCCTGTAAATGGAACACACACTCAACATATTGAGAGGGCATGGGGTACATATAAAGCTGAAATATGGTGGCACAGAGGCAACCGCAATCAGAAGCTGCTGAAAGAGCACCTGCTTTGTATTGAATGGCATCATTGGCTGGCCAAACAGCATCGTGAGGGTGTGATTGGGCGACTGATGCATGACTTAAAGAAATGTACTGCATAGAACAATATTAACAGTGAGGTTTTGTATTTTGTTATGCAAAGTATCCATGACTGTTTTTTCCCAGAAAAAGATCCTAAAGCACTTGATTTGTGTTCTTAAAGTTGTACTTTTAAAATCCCTTTCTTTGTGAAATGTGAAAAGAAAATTTACCTGGAAAAAAAAATTGGATTGAAATTGAAATAAAAGGACATTGTTAAAACATTTGACTTGATTTATTGAAGAAGATATATGTAATACACAGTAACACAGACCATGAAGCAATTATTGATGTTTTGTTGTTGTAAAGACAGTGGTATTAGGTGTCTGAGAACCTTTTACAAATCTATACCTTTGCTTTATGAATGTTGAAAAGGGTGTCACTTTAAAGGACATACAGTAAAATACTTCATTAAGCTTTCATAAATGATTTGTAAAGCAAGATCTTAGCTTAGTAGATGTTGAAATGGTTTCACTTTAAAGGACATACAGTAGAATCCTACATTAAGCATCTGTGTGTGGATTATAACGCCAGACTGTAGCTTTATGAATGCTGAAACAGGTTTAACTTTAAAGGACATACAGTAGAATTCTACATTAAGCATCTATGCATGGATTATAAAGCAACAACTTAGCTTTATAAATATTGAAAAAGGTTTCACTTTAAAGGACATACAGTAGAATCCTACATTAAGCATCCATGACTGATTTATAAAGCAATACCTCAGCATTAGGACAATGACATTGAAAAGAATTTCACTTTACAGGTAAAGAAAACCGTAACGGTACATTAGTGACAGTAAACAGTACATTAATATGCTACTGCCTAATGTTTTAGGTATTGTTTTTTGAAAGGAAGTTCAAAATCAGTCATAACTGAGGTTTTGCAGTGAAAGCCATAAGAAGTTAAACAAAAGGATACGTTGTGAGAAGATGCAGAGCCAGAAACATCACCTCAGCACCTCAAAGTCCAGTGCAAAACTAAGACTGGCTGAAGGTCGATGCCATCTTGTGAGCCAAGAGTAGGTGGTAGTATTTAAAGGGTGTTTGCATCACTAATTTCTCTAGCTCCATAATAGCATGAGTCAAGGGGACTAGTTTCCCTTGTGCTGATTTAGATCCCAAGTGACATCATGTGTTATGCCACAGTTAGCCTAGCATCATAAATAAGCATGTTTTATGTCACCCTTTATAACATTTAGCCTTTAGCCAGGTGATATTCTTGGTTGTGTCACATTTGGTATAACGTGTTGCACAAGAAAGCGTTATGTCTCTCTTCATGAAGTATGACATTTGCTTGTGTATGGTTTATGAAGGCATTATGTCGTGTTCATGAAGGCTTTACGTATGCTTCATGAAGCCTTTATAAGCAACACTTCGTTTAAAGTGTGACCAACTAAAGTATTCTTTAAAGCAACAGATACACATACTTTATTACATAAAGCAAGCTTTCACCCCAAACATACATTTAAAGGACTCATTAAATCTCAACTTATCAGATTCTACAGAATCTGTACAGACATACAAGATTTTAACACAGCAACCTCAGTCCTTTTTAAAGCCCTTAGGCCTAGGGGTTATACAAAAAGGTTTTTAAGAACAATCAAATCATCTACATTATAACAATTGCAGAATAGTGAACATACCAGGGTGCCGCGCTCCAAAGATGTCATCCCATTAATAACAACCTTTTCCAATGGGGCAATCCATCTAAACTCCAAAATTAAAAAGGAATTTCAAAAAATTCAAACACAATTTGATCCACTCCAGAATTTTCAAATCATTTCGGCCTACCGTAAAAATCCAAATCTTAAGGATATTCTGGTCCGGTCCAAATTCCAATCACAGCGTCAGGAGAATTCAATTTTGTTTGCAAAGCATTTCAAGCAACTTAAATTCATTGGGTATAATAAAACACAAATACCTATCTGGCAACATATATCTTTAAAAACAGAGAATGTCATATATGTACTCTCTTGCACTTACTGTAAGAAAAAATACATAGGGGAAACAAAAAATGAATTGCAAAACAGATTACAGCAACATATTTGGTCCATTAGGGCAAATAAAAAACAGTCAGTTCTAGTTCAACATTTTCAACAACATGATGTTGAATACCTGAGCATGTCTGGTGTGGAGAGCAACAGGTTGTGGTCTGCAAAACAAAGGAAAAGGAGAGAAAGACAATTAATTAGACAGTTGGGTACTAGATTCCCAGGGGGACTAAATGAGAGAGAATGAAATATAGAAAATGTTTGGAGTGAGATCTTAGGAGTAAAAGGAGAAATGTATTAACAGAATTGGGCTAATGAATTGAAAAGGGTCTTTCAGGCAGAATCACCTCGGACAAGCACTTGAAACTCCGGATTATGATATGCAGCACTTATTTGATATAAAGTGGTATAAAAAGTGAAAAATTGTGAACCTACCTGTGTGAACTTACCTGTGTGGTCTTCTGGGATTGATTTCACTATCTGGGTTAAAAGCACTTACTTAACGGAGGAAACACTGCAGTCTAGAGGTGGTCCTGTAGGGAAAACCGAGAATAAAAATCTGATTAGTAAAAGGAAATGTTTGGTTCATGTCTCCCTCAGAAAAAAAAATTAAAAAAAAAAGATGAATATAACTTAATAAAGGTAATAATGGCTCATGCATGTTTGGGTTAATACAGTATATGAATACAACGGGGTAGGTACGTATAAATATATATATGTGTGGGTAGGTGCATATGAATATTGGTGTGTATGTAGGTGTATGAAAGTATGGATGTATAGATATGTGTATATATATGTATGAGTGTATAGGTGAGTGAGATACAAATGTATATGGGTGGGGATAGATATGAATAGGGGGAGGGAGAGATGTATATATGTAGGTGTGTATATGTGTATATACATATGCATGTGGGTGTAGATAAATGAGTGTATATATAGATGTAAGTGTGCATGTGGATGTATGAGGATGTATGCAAGAAGTAGGGATAAATAAACACGTATGGGGACAGGCACACATAAAAAAATACACACAAAACTGTTGGGAAAACAGGAACCAAAAACACAGCACTTAACGTCTCGCCCCCTTAATACCATCAGAACTACACTCCACTTGGTCCTGATGCATATAGGTGTGTATGTATATATACAGCTCTCTCTTTTCCATCTAAAAATTTTTTTTTTTTTTTTTTTTTTAAAAAAGAAAAGGTCCTCCTGGGGAATAAACTTATTGTAACCCCAACCCCAACCCTAACCCCAACCCCAACCCCAACCCTAATTTGGGTATTTATTTTAACTTGGGTCTCAACCCCAACTCTGAACCTGAGCCAGAATTAACTTTGACCCTATTTTGGGGATGGTGGCGATATCGTGGTCGGGGGAGTGAAATAAAAAGTATGCGCCAGTGCAAGTCTCGGGACTCTCCAATAGGGGAGCCGGAGATAAATTTTCTTTCCTAACCCTAGGCCTGTACTGGATTCCAACGGCACTGACAGGCCAGAAGTTGGGCCTAAGGGGAACCCAAACCCCAACCCTAACCCCAACCACAACCCTGGGCTTGGGCCTAATTCTGATTATAGCCCTAGACCACAATTTAACCCTAATTGGAATTCAAACCCTAACTCTAAACACAACCCTGGGCCCACGCCTAACCCTAACTGTATTTTTAACCCTACATTTGATGGGACTGAACAGGACTTAAGGGGAGATTCCAACTGTAACCCTCAACTCATTCCATTCATCACCACGTATTCTAGCACAAATAGAGAGATACAATCCAAATTTAAAATAAATTTTAAGCAAATGCAATCTACATTTGCACCATTGAAAGGATTTCGAATGATTTCTGCTTATAGAAAGAATAAAAACTTACGTGAGTTATTGGTCCAGTCCAAGTTCCGGGGGCAAAACAACCTGTCACAAAATAAAGAACATCAATATTTTAAAACCTGTTCTTACATTTATAAAAGGAAAATGAAAAAAGGTTGTCCAATTACACAAAGACTGTCACTGCACACAAAGAATGTAATTTATGCCATACAATGTGAAATGTGCCAGGTCTTATATATTGGGGAAACACAAAACAGTCTACAAGATAGATTAAAACAACATTTAGGAAATATTAGAAAAAATATATTGTGTACACCCCTGGTACAGCATTTTCAAATTCATTTGCCTGAATACTTACGCGTCTTGGCGCTGGAGAGCAACCCACTGTGGACCAGGGAGGAAAGGAGGAGAATGGAGCGCAGATGGATCCGGATGTTAGCAACAGTAACCCCTGGGGGATTAAATGATAAATGGGGTTAGTAAATAGATAAATGAAATATATTTTTTTAGTAATATAATGAATTCACTTACCTGGAGACTTGATCTGGGAGGGGAGGAAATAAAGAACTTGGGGATATTGAAAAAGAACATTTTTTTTATGTGTGTTGTCCTGAGGCCTACTGTGATATGTGGATAAATTCTTCTAAGGGTCCAAACTGAATTGGAATGGGCAAAATGAATTGTATTAGAAGGATACAGCGAATAAAGGGGAAATGAATTTTAAAGTATATAACTAGATAGATACATAACATAGCACAAATATGCAATGATGTGTGGTAAAATGAAATATTGCATGAGTGAAAGAATTTGCATGATATGACATGGGGATGGGGTATAATAGCACTTATTTTTAACCTACATGAACTGGAATGCACTTTTACTTTATTTTATTATCTATTTATATAAACCCTTTTTCTACAAAACAAAATGAATGAGGATTGAAATTTTATGACATTTATGAAATTGTGAAGCACTTAAACAGAGGTGGGCTGTAAGATGTGGGTGGGACAAGAGGTATATCCCCTAAACTTTCCCTCCCCCCTCCTTGTTTTAGAGAAGGAGATGGAAGGGATGTGAGGTGGCTGACTGGGTCTGTCTGGGTTCCAAGTCTCTCCTAGGGTAAAAAAGAGTGGAACATAAGGAAAAGGGGAATATAACCCTGCAAGTTTAGTAGTAGGCCAGTGCAATGAAAGTACAAAGAACAAAGAATAAATATAAAAATAAAAACCTAACCCTAACCCAACCCTAACCCTAACCCTAACCCTAATTTTCAGAACGGAAGCTCGTACAGAGACGAGAGTGGAACCGTTGGAAAGGGCATGGTCAAATTATGTAGGATAGAACTTGGTTTCAACACTCTAGCACCTTCCTATCAAAAGTTATTCAAAAAAAAAAGTGCACCCCGATGCACTTTCTGCTAAGACCCCTATCCTACCCTAACTCTAACCCTAATTTTCAAAACGGAAGCTCGTACACAGTCGAGAGTGGAACCGTTGGAAAGGGTATAGTCAAATTATGAGGGATAGAACTTGGTTTCAACACTCTAGCACATTCCTATCAAAAGTTAGTCAAGAAAACAAAGTGCACCGGGGTGCACTTTCTGCTAAGATCCCCTATCCTAACACTAACCCTAACCCTAACCCTAATTTTGTTTCTGGACATCTAATGGAAACTTTGTGTTGAGTGACTATTTGCACTGAGAATCACTTTTTGGACTCTGAAATTGAATCTGAGAGAGTATATGGACTTCTAGTGGAAACTTTGTGTTTAGTGAATATCTGCACTGAGAATCACTTTTTGGACTCTGAAAGTGCACCTCAGAGAGTTTCTGGACTTCTACTGAAAACTCTCTGTTGAGTGATTATCTGCATTAAGAATCACTTTTTGGAGTTTGAAAGTGAAACTGAGAGCGTTTCTGGCCTTCTAGTGGAAAGTTTCTGTTTAGTGATTATCTGCCCTGAGAATCAATGTTTTGGACTCTGAAAGTGCATCTGAGAGCGTTTCTGGCCTTCTACTGGAAACTTTGTGTTGACTGAATATCTGCCCTGAGTATCACTGTTTTGGACTTTGAAAGTGCATCTGAGAGGGTTTCTGGCCTTCTAATGGAAACTCTGTGTTGACTGAATGTCTACCCTGAGAATCACTGTTTTGGACTCTGAAGAAGCATCTGAGAGCGTTTCTGGACTTCTATTGAAAACTCTGTGTTGAGTGAATATCTGCACTGAGAATCACTTTTTGGACTCTGAAAGTGCATTTGAGAGCGTTTCTGGCCTTTTAGGGAAACTTTGTGTTGACTGAATATCTGCCCTGAGAATCACTGTTTTGGACTGTGAAAATGCATCTGAGAGCATTTCTGGTCTTCGACTGGAAACTTTGTGTTGTTGAATATTTGCCCTAGTAATTACTTTTTGGACTCTGAAAGTGCATTTGAGAGCGTTTCTGACCTTTTAGCGGAAACTCTGTGTTCAGTGAATATCTGCAATAAGAATCACTTTTTGGACTCTGAAAGTGCATCTGAGAGCGTTTCTGGCCTTCCAGTGGAAACTTTGTGTTGACTGAATATCTGCCCTGAGAATCACTTTTTTGGACTCTGAAAATGCATCTGGTGGCGTTTCTGGCCTTCTACTTGAAACTCTGTGTTCACTGAATATTTGCTCTGAGAATTACTTTTTCGGACTCTGAAAGTGCATTTGAGAGCATTTCTGGCCTTCTAGAGGAAACTTTGTGTTGAGTGAATATCTGCACTAAGAATCACTTTTTTGGACTCTGAAAGTGCATTTGAGAGCATTTCTGGCCTTCTAGTGGAAACTTTGTGTTGAGTGAATTTCTGCACTAAGAATAACCTTTTTGCACTCAAAGTGCATTTGAGAGTGTTTCTGGCCATCCAGTGGAAACTGTGTGTTGAGTGAATACTTGCCCTGAGGATCACTTTTTTGGACGCAAAGTGCATTTGAGAGCGTTTCTGGCCATCCAGTGGAAACTCTGTGTAGAGTGAATATCTGCACTAAGAATCACTTTTTGGACTCTGAAAGTGCTTCTGAGAGCGTTTCTGGACTTTTACTGGAAACCCTGTGTTCAGTGAATATCTGCCCTGAGAATCACTGTTTTTGGACTCTGAAAGTGAATCTGAGAGAGTTTCTAGACTTCTACTGGAAACTCTGTGTTGAGTGAATATCTGCCCTGAGAATCACTGTTTGGCACGCTGAAAATGCATTTGAGAGCGTTTCTGGCCTTCTAGTGGAAACTCTGTGTTGAGTGAATATCTGCACTAAGAATCACTTTTTTGGACTCTGAAAGTGCATTTGAGAGCATTTCTGGCCTTCTAGTGGAAACTCTGTGTTGAGTGAATATCTGCACTAAGAATGACTTTTTTGGATTGTGAAAGTGCATTTGAGAGCGTTTCTGGCCTTCCAGTGTAAACTCTGTGTTGAGTGAATATCTGCACTAAGAATCACTTTTGTGGACTCTGAAAGTGCATTTGAGAGTATTTCTGGCCTTCAAATGGACACTCTGTGTCACTGAATATCTGCCCTGAGAATCACTTTTTTGGACTCTGAAAATGCATTTGAGAGCGATTCTGTCCTTCCAGTGGAAACTCTGTGTTGAGTGATATCTGCACTAAGAATCACTGTGTTGGACTATGAAAATGCATCTGAGAGCGTTTCTGGCCTTCTACTTGAAACTCTGTGTCGAGTGAATATCTGCACTAAGACTAACTTTTACGGACTTTGAAAGTGCATTTGAGAGCGTTTCTGGCCTTCAAGTGGAAACTCTGTGTTGACTGAATATCTGCCCTGAGAATCAATGTTTTGGACTCTGAAAGTGCATTTGAGAGCGTTTCTGTTCTTCTGCTGGAAACTCTGTGTTGAGTGATATCAACACTAAGAATCACTTTTTTGTTCTCTGAAAGTGCATTTGAAAGTGTTTCTGCCCTTACAGTGGAAACGTGGAAACTCTGTGTTGAGTGAATATCTGCACTAAGGATCACTTTTTGGACTCTGAAAGTGCATTTGAGAGCGTTTCTGGCCTTCTAGTGGAAACTCCGTGTTGAGTGAATATCTGCACTAAGAATCACTGTTTTGGAATCTGAAAGTGCATTTGAGAGCATTTCTGGCCTTGTAATGGAAACTCTATGTTGAGTGAATGTCTGCCCTGAGAAACACTTTTTGGACCCTGAAAGTGCATTTGAGAGCATTTCTGGCCTTGTAATGGAAACTCTGTGTTGAGTGATAGCTGCACTAAGAAACACTTTTTGGACTCTGAAAGTGCATTTGAGAGCGTTTCTGGCCTTCCTTGTAAACTCTGTGTTGAGTGAATATCTGCACTAAGACTCACTTTTTGGACTCTGAAAGTGCATTTGAAAGCGTTTCTGGCCTTCCTTGTAAACTCTGTGTTGAGTGAATATCTGCACTAAGACTCACTTTTTGGACTCTGAAAGTGCATTTGAGAGCGTTTCTGGCCTTCTAGTGGAAACTCTGTGTTGAGTGAACAACAGCAGTAAGAATCACTTTTTTGGACTCTGAAAGTGCATTTGAGAGGGTTTCTGGCCTTCTACTGGAAACTCTGTGTTCAGTGAATATCTGCCCTGAGAATCACTGTTTTGGACTCTGAAAATACATTTGAGAGCGTTTCTGGCCTTCTAGTGGAAACTCTGTAGTTGAGTGAATATTTGCACTAAGAATCACTTTTTGGACTCTGAAAGTGCATTTGAGAGCCGTTTCTGGCCTTCCAGTGGAAACTCTGTGTTGTCTGAATATCTGCACTAAGAATCACTTTTTGGACTCTGAAAGTGCATTTGAGAGCGTTTCTGGCCTTCTTATGGAAACTCTGTGTTGACTGAATATCTGCACTAAGAATCACTTTTTGGACTCTGAAAGTGCATTTGAGAGCATTTCTGGCCTTCAGTGGAAAGTGGAAACTCTGTGTTGAGTGAATATCTGCCCTGAGAATCACTGTTTTGGACTCTGAAAGTGCATTTGAGAGCGTTTCTGGCCTTCTAGTGGAAACTCTGTGTTGAGTGAATATCTGCACTAAGAATCACTTTTTGGACTCTGAAAGTGCATTTGAGAGCGTTTCTGGCCTTCCAGTGGAAACTCTGTGTTGACTGAATATCTGCCCTGAGAATCACTTTTGGACTCTGAAAGTGCATTTGAGAGCGTTTCTGGCCTTCCAGTGGAAACTCTGTGTTGAGTGAATATCTGCCCTGAGAATCACTGTTTTGGACTCTGAAAATGCATCTGAGAGCGTTTCTGGCCTTCTGAGTGAATATCTGCCCTGAGAATGGAAACTCTGAAAGTGCATTTTGAGTTTCTGAAAACTCTGCACTAAGAATCACTTTTTGGACTCTGAAAGTGCATTTGAGAGCGTTTCTGGCCTTCTAGTGGAAACTCTGTGTTGAGTGAATATCTGCCCTGAGAATCACTTTTTGGACTCTGAAAATGCATTTGAGAGCGTTTCTGGCCTTCCAGTGGAAACTCTGTGTTGAGTGAATATCTGCCCTGAGAATCACTGTTTTGGACTCTGAAAGTGCATTTGAGAGCGTTTCTGGCCTTGAAATGGAAACTCTGTGTTGACTGAATATCTGCCCTGAGAATCACTGTTTTGGACTCTGAAAATGCATTTGAGAGCGTTTCTGGCCTTCTAGTGGAAACTCTGTGTTGAGTGAATATCTGCCCTGAGAATCACTGTTTTGGACTCTGAAAGTGCATTTGAGAGCGTTTCTGGCCTTCTAATGGAAACTCTGTGTTGAGTGAATATCTGCCCTGAGAATCACTTTTTGGACGTTTCTGGCCTGAAAGTGCATTTGAGAGTGTTTTTGGCCTTGCATTTGAGAGCATTTCTGTGGAAACTCTGTGTTGAGTGAATATCTGCCCTGAGAATCACTGTTTTGGACTCTGAAAGTGCATTTGAGAGCGTTTCTGGCCTTCAAATGGACACTCTGTGTGACTGAATATCTGCCCTGAGAATCACTGTTTTGGACTCTGAAAATGCATTTGAGAGCGTTTCTGGTCTTCTAGTGGAAACTCTGTGTTGACTGAATATCTGCCCTGAGAATCACTTTTTGGACTCTGAAAGTGCATTTGAGAGCATTTCTGGCCTTGTAATGGAAACTCTGTGTTGAGTGAATATCTGCACTAAGAATCACTTTTTGGACTCTGAAAGTGCATTTGAGAGTGTTTCTGGCCTTCTAGTGGAAACTCTGTGTTGAGTGAATATCTGCCCTGAGAATCACTTTTTGGACTCTGAAAGTGCATTTGAGAGTGTTTCTGGCCTTCCTTGGAAACTCTGTGTTGAGTGAATATCTGCCCTGAGAATCACTGTTTTGGACTCTGAAAGTGCATTTGAGAGCGTTTCTGGCCTTCAAATGGAAACTCTGTGTTGACTGAATATCTGCCCTGAGAATCACTTTTTGGACTCTGAAAGTGCATTTGAGAGCATTTCTGGCCTTCTAGTGGAAACTCTGTTTTGAGTGAATATCTGCACTAAGAATCACTTTTTTGGACTCTGAAAGTGCATTTGAGAGGGTTTCTGGCCTTCTAGTGGAAACTCTGTGTTGAGTGAATATCTGCCCTGAGAATCACTGTTTTGGACTCTGAAAGTGCATTTGAGAGCGTTTCTGGCCTTCTAGTGGAAACTCTGTGTTGAGTGAATATCTGCAGAAAGAATCACTGTTTTGGACTCTGAAAGTGCATTTGAGAGCGTTTCTGGCCTTCTAGTGGAAACTCTGTGTTGACTGAATATCTGCCCAAAGAATCACTTTTGGACTCTGAAAGTGCATTTGAGAGCGTTTCTGGCCTTCCAGTGGAAACTCTGTGTTGAGTGAATATCTGCACTAAGAATCAACTTTTTGGACTCTGAAAGTGCATTTGAGAGCGTTTCTGGCCTTCCAGTGGAAACTCTGTGTTGAGTGAATATCTGCCCTAAGAATCACTTTTTGGACTCTGAAAGTGCATTTGAGAGCGTTTCTGGCCTTCAAGTGGAAACTCTGTGTTGACTGAATATCTGCCCTGAGAATCACTTTTTGGACTCTGAAAGTGCATTTGAGAGTGTTTCTGGCCTTCTAGTGGAAACTCTGTGTTGAGTGAATATCTGCCCTGAGAATCACTGTTTTGGACTCTGAAAGTGCATTTGAGAGCGTTTCTGGCCTTCAAATGGAAACTCTGTGTTGACTGAATATCTGCCCTGAGAATCACTTTTTGGACTCTGAAAATGCATTTGAGAGCGTTTCTGGCCTTCCAGTGGAAACTCTGTGTTGACTGAATATCTGCCCTGAGAATCACTTTTTGGACTCTGAAAGTGCATTTGAGAGCATTTCTGGCCTTCTAATGGAAACTCTGTGTTGAGTGAATATCTGCCCTGAGAATCACTTTTTGGACCCTGAAAGTGCATTTGAGAGGATTTCTGGCCTTCTAGTGGAAACTCTTTGTTGAGTGAATATCTGCCCTGAGAATCACTGTTTTGGACTCTGAAAGTGCGTTTGAGAGCGTTTTGGCCTTCAAATGGACACTCTGTGTGACTGAATATCTGCCCTGAGAATCACTGTTTTGGACTCTGAAAATGCATTTGAGAGCGTTTCTGGTCTTCTAGTGGAAACTCTGTGTTGACTGAATATCTGCCCTGAGAATCACTTTTTGGACTCTGAAAGTGCATTTGAGAGCATTTCTGGCCTTGTAATGGAAACTCTGTGTTGAGTGAATATCTGCACTAAGAACCACTTTTTGGACTCTGAAAGTGCATTTGAGAGTGTTTCTGGCCTTCCTTGGAAACTCTGTGTTGAGTGAATATCTGCCCTGAGAATCACTGTTTTGGACTCTGAAAATGCATTTGAGAGCGTTTCTGGCCTTCAAATGGAAACTCTGTGTTGACTGAATATCTGCCCTGAGAATCACTGTTTTGGACTCTGAAAGTGCATTTGAGAGCGTTTCTGGCCTTCTAGTGGAAACTCTGTGTTGAGTGAATATCTGCACTAAGAATCACTTTTTGGACTCTGAAAGTGCATTTGAGAGGGTTTCTGGCCTTCTAGTGGAAACTCTGTGTTGAGTGAATATCTGCCCTAAGAATCACTTTTTGGACTCTGAAAGTGCATTTGAGAGCGTTTCTGGCCTTCTAGTGGAAACTCTGTGTTGAGTGAATATCTGCAGAAAGAATCACTTTTTGGACTCTGAAAGTGCATTTGAGAGAGTTTCTGGCCTTCTAGTGGAAACTCTGTGTTGAGTGAATATCTGCACAAAGAATCACTTTTTGGACTCTGAAAGTGCATTTGAGAGCGTTTCTGGCCTTCCAGTGGAAACTCTGTGTTGAGTGAATATCTGCACTAAGAATCACTTTTTGGACTCTGAAAGTGCATTTGAGAGCGTTTCTGGCCTTCCAGTGGAAACTCTGTGTTGAGTGAATATCTGCACTAAGAATCACTTTTTGGACTCTGAAAGTGCATTTGAGAGCGTTTCTGGCCTTCAAATGGAAACTCTGTGTTGACTGAATATCTGCCCTGAGAATCACTTTTTGGACTCTGAAAGTGCATTTGAGAGGCATTTCTGGCCTTCTAGTGGAAACTCTGTGTTGAGTGAATATCTGCCCTGAGAATCACTGTTTTGGACTCTGAAAGTGCATTTGAGAGCGTTTCTGGCCTTCAAATGGAAACTCTGTGTTGACTGAATATCTGCCCTGAGAATCACTTTTTGGACTCTGAAAGTGCATTTGAGAGCGTTTCTGGCCTTCCAATGGAAACTCTGTGTTGACTGAATATCTGCCCTGAGAATCACTGTTTTGGACTCTGAAAATGCATTTGAGAGCGTTTCTGGCCTTCTAGTGGAAACTCTGTGTTGAGTGAATATCTGCCCTAAGAATCACTTTTTGGACTCTGAAAGTGCATTTGAGAGCGTTTCTGGCCTTCCAGTGGAAACTCTGTGTTGACTGAATGTCTGCCCTGAGAATCACTTTTGGACTCTGAAAGTGCATTTGAGAGTGTTTCTGGCCTTCCTAGTGGAAACTCTGTGTTGAGTGAATATCTGCCCTGAGAATCAATGTTTTGGACTCTGAAAGTGCATTTGAGAGCGTTTCTGGCCTTGAAATGGAAACTCTGTGTTGAGTGAATATCTGCCCTGAGAATCACTGTTTTGGACTCTGAAAATGCATTTGAGAGCGTTTCTGGTCTTGTAGTGGAAACTCTGTGTTGACTGAATATCTGCCCTGAGAATCACTTTTTGGACTCTGAAAGTGCATTTGAGAGCATTTCTGGCCTTGTAATGGAAACTCTGTGTTGAGTGAATATCTGCCCTGAGAATCACTTTTGGACTCTGAAAGTGCATTTGAGAGGATTTCTGGCCTTCTAGTGGAAACTCTGTGTTGAGTGAATATCTGCCCTGAGAATCACTGTTTTGGACTCTGAAAGTGCATTTGAGAGCGTTTTGGCCTTCAAATGGACACTCTGTGTGACTGAATATCTGCCCTGAGAATCACTTTTTTGGACTCTGAAAATGCATTTGAGAGCGTTTCTGGTCTTCTAGTGGAAACTCTGTGTTGACTGAATATCTGCCCTGAGAATCACTTTTTGGACTCTGAAAGTGCATTTGAGAGCGTTTCTGGCCTTGTAATGGAAACTCTGTGTTGAGTGAATATCTGCCCTGAGAATCACTTTTTGGACTCTGAAAGTGCATTTGAGAGTGTTTCTGGCCTTCTAATGGAAACTCTGTGTTGAGTGAATATCTGCCCTGAGAATCACTGTTTTGGACTCTGAAAGTGCATTTGAGAGCGTTTCTGGCCTTCTAATGGAAACTCTGTGTTGAGTGAATATCTGCCCTGAGAATCACTGTTTTGGACTCTGAAAGTGCATTTGAGAGCGTTTCTGGCCTTCTAGTGGAAACTCTGTGTTGAGTGAATATCTGCCCTGAGAATCACTTTTTGGACTCTGAAAGTGCATTTGAGAGCGTTTCTGGCCTTCTAGTGGAAACTCTGTGTTGACTGAATATCTGCCCTGAGAATCACTTTTTGGACTCTGAAAGTGCATTTGAGAGCATTTCTGGCCTTGTAATGGAAACTCTGTGTTGAGTGAATATCTGCAGAAAGAATCACTTTTTGGACTCTGAAAGTGCATTTGAGAGCGTTTCTGGCCTTCCAGTGGAAACTCTGTGTTGAGTGAATATCTGCCCTAAGAATCACTTTTTGGACTCTGAAAGTGCATTTGAGAGTGTTTCTGGCCTTCCAGTGGAAACTCTGTGTTGACTGAATATCTGCCCTGAGAATCACTTTTTGGACTCTGAAAGTGCATTTGAGAGCATTTCTGGCCTTCTAGTGGAAACTCTGTGTTGACTGAATATCTGCCCTGAGAATCACTGTTTTGGACTCTGAAAGTGCATTTGAGAGCGTTTCTGGCCTTGTAATGGAAACTCTGTGTTGACTGAATATCTGCCCTGAGAATCACTTTTTGGACTCTGAAAGTGCATTTGAGAGCGTTTCTGGCCTTCTAGTGGAAACTCTGTGTTGAGTGAATATCTGCCCTGAGAATCACTGTTTTGGACTCTGAAAGTGCATTTGAGAGCGTTTCTGGCCTTCAAATGGAAACTCTGTGTTGACTGAATATCTGCCCTGAGAATCACTTTTTGGACTCTGAAAATGCATTTGAGAGCGTTTCTGGTCTTCTAGTGGAAACTCTGTGTTGACTGAATATCTGCCCTAAGAATCACTTTTTGGACTCTGAAAGTGCATTTGAGAGCATTTCTGGCCTTCAAATGGAAACTCTGTGTTGAGTGAATATCTGCCCTGAGAATCACTTTTTGGACTCTGAAAGTGCATTTGAGAGCGTTTCTGGCCTTCCAGTGGAAACTCTGTGTTGAGTGAATATCTGCACTAAGAATCAACTTTTTGGACTCTGAAAGTGCATTTGAGAGCATTTCTGGCCTTCAAATGGAAACTCTGTGTTGACTGAATATCTGCCCTGAGAATCACTTTTTGGACTCTGAAAGTGCATTTGAGAGCGTTTCTGGCCTTCTCTAGTGGAAACTCTGTGTTGAGTGAATATCTGCACTGAGAATCACTTTTTTGGACTCTGAAAGTGCATTTGAGAGCGTTTTTGGCCTTCAAATGGAAACTCTGTGTTGACTGAATATCTGCCCTGAGAATCACTGTTTTGGACTCTGAAAATGCATTTGAGAGCATTTCTGGCCTTCTAGTGGAAACTCTGTGTTGAGTGAATATCTGCACTAAGAATCACTTTTTTGGACTCTGAAAGTGCATTTGAGAGCGTTTCTGGCCTTCAAATGGAAACTCTGTGTTGACTGAATATCTGCCCTGAGAATCACTTTTTGGACTCTGAAAGTGCATTTGAGAGTGTTTCTGGCCTTCCAGTGGAAACTCTGTGTTGAGTGAATATCTGCACTAAGAATCACTTTTTGGACTCTGAAAGTGCATTTGAGAGCGTTTCTGGCCTTCCAGTGGAAACTCTGTGTTGAGTGAATATCTGCACTAAGAATCACTTTTTGGACTCTGAAAGTGCATTTGAGAGCGTTTCTGGCCTTCCAGTGGAAACTCTGTGTTGACTGAATATCTGCACAAAGAATCACTTTTTGGACTCTGAAAGTGCATTTGAGAGCATTTCTGGCCTTCTAGTGGAAACTCTGTGTTGAGTGAATATCTGCACTAAGAATCACTTTTTGGACTCTGAAAGTGCGTTTGAGAGCGTTTCTGGCCTTCAAATGGAAACTCTGTGTTGACTGAATATCTGCCTGAGAATCACTTTTTGGACTCTGAAAGTGCATTTGAGAGCGTTTCTGGCCTTCCAGTGGAAACTCTGTGTTGAGTGAATATCTGCCCTGAGAATCACTGTTTTGGACTCTGAAAGTGCATTTGAGAGCATTTCTGGCCTTCTAATGGAAACTCTGTGTTGACTGAATATCTGCCCTGAGAATCACTTTTTGGACTCTGAAAGTGCATTTGAGAGCGTTTCTGGCCTTCTAGTGGAAACTCTGTGTTGAGTGAATATCTGCCCTGAGAATCACTTTTTGGACTCTGAAAAGTGCATTTGAGAGTGTTTCTGGCCTTCTAATGGAAACTCTGTGTTGACTGAATATCTGCCCTGAGAATCACTTTTTGGACTCTGAAAGTGCATTTGAGAGCATTTCTGGCCTTGAAATGGAAACTCTGTGTTGAGTGAATATCTGCCCTGAGAATCACTTTTTGGACTCTGAAATGCATTTGAGAGCGTTTCTGGCCTTCAAATGGAAACTCTGTGTTGACTGAATATCTGCCCTGAGAATCACTTTTTTGGACTCTGAAAGTGCATTTGAGAGCATTTCTGGCCTTGTAATGGAAACTCTGTGTTGAGTGAATATCTGCCCTGAGAATCACTTTTTGGACTCTGAAAGTGCATTTGAGAGATTTCTGGCCTTCTAGTGGAAACTCTGTGTTGAGTGAATATCTGCCCTGAGAATCACTGTTTTGGACTCTGAAAGTGCATTTGAGAGCGTTTCTGGCCTTCAAATGGACACTCTGTGTGACTGAATATCTGCCCTGAGAATCACTTTTTGGACTCTGAAAATGCATTTGAGAGCGTTTCTGGCCTTCTAGTGGAAACTCTGTGTTGACTGAATATCTGCACTAAGAATCACTTTTTGGACTCTGAAAGTGCATTTGAGAGCATTTCTGGCCTTGTAATGGAAACTCTGTGTTGAGTGAATATCTGCACTAAGAATCACTTTTTGGACTCTGAAAGTGCATTTGAGAGCGTTTCTGGCCTTCTAGTGGAAACTCTGTGTTGAGTGAATATCTGCACTGAGAATCACTTTTTGGACTCTGAAAGTGTATTTGAGAGCGTTTCTGGCCTTCCAATGGAAACTCTGTGTTGACTGAATATCTGCCCTGAGAATCACTTTTTGGACTCTGAAAGTGCATTTGAGAGCGTTTCTGGCCTTCCAGTGGAAACTCTGTGTTGAGTGAATATCTGCACTGAGAATCAATTTTTTGGACTCTGAAAGTGCATTTGAGAGGTTTCTGGCCTTCTAATGGAAACTCTGTGTTGACTGAATATCTGCCCTGAGAATCACTTTTTGGACTCTGAAAGTGCATTTGAGAGCGTTTCTGGCCTTCTAGTGGAAACTCTGTGTTGAGTGAATATCTGCACTAAGAATCACTTTTTTGGACTCTGAAAGTGCATTTGAGAGTGTTTCTGGCCTTCTAGTGGAAACTCTGTGTTGAGTGAATATCTGCCCTGAGAATCACTGTTTTGGACTCTGAAAATGCATTTGAGAGCGTTTCTGGCCTTCTAGTGGAAACTCTGTGTTGAGTGAATATCTGCAGAAAGAATCACTTTTTTGGACTCTGAAGGTGCATTTGAGAGCATTTCTGGACTTCTAGTGGAAACTCTGTGTTGAGTGAATATCTGCACAAAGAATCACTTTTTGGACTCTGAAAGTGCATTTGAGAGCGTTTCTGGTCTTCCAGTGGAAACTCTGTGTTGAGTGAATATCTGCACTGAGAATCAATTTTTGGACTCTGAAAGTGCATTTGAGAGCGTTTCTGGCCTTCCAGTGGAAACTCTGTGTTGAGTGAATATCTGCTCTGAGAATCACTTTTTGGACTCTGAAAGTGCATTTGAGAGCCTTTCTGGCCTTCAAATGCACACTCTGTGTTGACTGAATATCTGCCCTGAGAATCACTTTTTGGACTCTGAAAGTGCATTTGAGAGGATTTCTGGCCTTCTAGTGGAAACTCTGTGTTGAGTGAATATCTGCCCTGAGAATCACTGTTTTGGACTCTGAAAGTGCATTTGAGAGCGTTTTTGGCCTTCAAATGGACACTCTGTGTGACTGAATATCTGCCCTGAGAATCACTTTTTGGACTCTGAAAATGCATTTGAGAGCGTTTCTGGCCTTCTAGTGGAAACTCTGTGTTGACTGAATATCTGCCCTGAGAATCACTGTTTTGGACTCTGAAAGTGCATTTGAGAGCATTTCTGGCCTTCTAGTGGAAACTCTGTGTTGAGTGAATATCTGCACTAAGAATCACTTTTTGGACTCTGAAAGTGCATTTGAGAGCATTTCTGGCCTTCAAATGGAAACTCTGTGTTGACTGAATATCTGCCCTGAGAATCACTTTTTGGACTCTGAAAATGCATTTGAGAGCATTTCTGGCCTTCCAGTGGAAACTCTGTGTTGAGTGAATATCTGCACTAAGAATCAATTTTTTGGACTCTGAAAGTGCATTTGAGAGTATTTCTGGCCTTCAAATGGAAACTCTGTGTTCACTGAATATCTGCCCTGAGAATCACTTTTTGGACTCTGAAAATGCATTTGAGAGCGTTTCTGGCCTTCTAGTGGAAACTCTGTGTTGAGTGAATATCTGCACAAAGAATCACTTTTTGGACTCTGAAAGTGCATTTGAGAGCGTTTCTGGCCTTCTAGTGGAAACTCTGTGTTGAGTGAACATCTGCACTAAGAATCACTTTTTGGACTCTGAAAGTGCATTTGAGAGCATTTCTGGCCTTCCAGTGGAAACTCTGTGTTGAGTGAATATCTGCACTAAGAAACACTTTTTGGACTCTGAAAGTGCATTTGAGAGCATTTCTGGCATTCCAGTGGAAACGTGGAAACTCTGTGTTGACTGAATATCTGCCCTGAGAATCACTTTTTGGACTCTGAAAATGCATTTGAGAGTGTTTCTGGCCTTGTAATGGAAACTCTGTGTTGAGTGAATATCTGCCCTGAGAATCAGTTTTTGGACTCTGAAAGTGCATTTGAGAGCATTTCTGGCCTTGTAATGGAAACTCTGTGTTGAGTGAATATCTGCCCTGAGAATCACTGTTTTGGACTCTGAAAGTGCATTTGAGAGCGTTTCTGGCCTTCAAATGGAAACTCTGTGTTGAGTGAATATCTGCCCTGAGAATCACTGTTTTGGACTCTGAAAGTGCATTTGAGAGCGTTTTTGGCCTTCAAATGGAAACTCTGTGTTGACTGAATATCTGCCCTGAGAATCACTTTTTTGGACTCTGAAAATGCATTTGAGAGGGTTTCTGGCCTTCTAGTGGAAACTCTGTGTTGAGTGAATATCTGCCCTAAGAATCACTGTTTGGACTCTGAAAATGCATTTGAGAGCGTTTCTGGCCTTGTAATGAAACTCTGTGTTGAGTGAATATCTGCACTAAGAATCACTTTTTTGGACTCTGAAAGTGCATTTGAGAGCGTTTCTGGCCTTCTAGTGGAAACTCTGTGTTGACTGAATATCTGCCCTGAGAATCACTGTTTTGGACTCTGAAAGTGCATTTGAGAGCGTTTCTGGCCTTCTACTGGAAACTCTGTGTTGAGTGAATATCTGCACTAAGAATCACTTTTGGACTCTGAAAATGCATTTGAGAGTGTTTCTGGCCTTGGAAAGTGGAAACTCTGTGTTGAGTGAATATCTGCACTAAGAATCACTTTTTGGACTCTGAAAGTGCATTTGAGAGCGTTTCTGGCCTTCTAGTGGAAACTCTGTGTTGACTGAATATCTGGACAAAGAATCACTTTTTGGACTCTGAAAGTACATTTGAGAGCGTTTCTGGCCTTCCAGTGGAAACTCTGTGTTGAGTGAATATCTGCACTAAGAATCAATTTTTGGACTCTGAAAGTGCATTTGAGAGCATTTCTGGCCTTCCAGTGGAAACTCTGTGTTGACTGAATATCTGCCCTGAGAATCACTGTTTTGACTCTGAAAGTGCATTTGAGAGCGTTTCTGGCCTTCAAATGGAAACTCTGTGTTGAGTGAATATCTGCCCTGAGAATCACTTTTTGGACTCTGAAAGTGCATTTGAGAGGGTTTCTGGCCTTCTAGTTGAAACTCTGTGTTGAGTGAATATCTGCCCTGAGAATCACTTTTTGGACTCTGAAAGTGCATTTGAGAGCGTTTTGGCCTTCAAATGGAAACTCTGTGTTGATTGAATATCTGCCCTGAGAATCACTTTTTGGACTCTGAAAGTGTGTTTGAGAGCGTTTCTGCCTTCCAATAGAAACTCTGTGTTAACTGAATATCTGCCCTGAGAATCACTGTTTTGGACTCTGAAAATGCATCTGAGAGCGTTTCTGGCCTTCTAGTGGAAACTCTGAGTTGAGTGAATATCTGCACTAAGGACCACTTTTTTGGACTCTGAAAGTGCATTTGAGAGCGTTTCTGGCCTTCCAGTGGAAACTCTGTGTTGACTGAATGTCTGCCCTGAGAATCACTTTTTGGACTCTGAAAATGCATTTGAGAGTGTTTCTGGCCTTCCTTGTAAACTCTGTGTTGAGTGAATATCTGCCCTGAGAATCAATGTTTTGGACTTTGAAAGTGCGTTTGAGAGCGTTTTTCGGCCTTGAAATGGACACTCTGTGTGACTGAATATCTGCCCTGAGGATCACTGTTTTGGACTCTGAAAATGCATTTTAGAGCGTTTCTGGTCTTCTAGTGGAAACTCTGTGTTGACTGAACATCTGCCCTGAGAATCAGTTTTTTGGACTCTGAAAGTGCATTTGAGAGCATTTCTGGCCTTGTAATGGAAACTCTGTGTTGAGTGAATATCTGCCCTGAGAATTACTGTTTTGGACTCTGAAAGTGCGTTTGAGAGCGTTTTTGGCCTTCAAATGGACACTCTGTGTGACTGAATATCTGCCCTGAGAATCACTGTTTTGGACTCTGAAAGTGCATTTGAGAGCATTTCTGGCCTTCTAATGAAAACTCTGTGTTGAGTGAATATCTGCCCTAAGAATCACTTTTTGGACTCTGAAAGTGCATTTGAGAGTGTTTCTGGCCTTCCAGTGGAAACTCTGTGTTGACTGAATGTCTGCCCTGAGAATCACTTTTTGGACTCTGAAAATGCATTTGAGAGTGTTTCTGGCCTTCCTTGTAAACTCTGTGTTGAGTGAATATCTGCCCTGAGAATCAATGTTTTGGACTTTGAAAGTGCGTTTGAGAGCGTTTTTGGCCTTCAAATGGACACTCTGTGTGACTGAATATCTGCCCTGAGGATCACTGTTTTGGACTCTGAAAGTGCATTCGAAAGCGTTTCTGGCCTTCTAGTGGAAACTCTGTGTTGAGTGAACAACAGCAGTAAGAATCAATTTTTTTGGACTCTGAAAGTGCATTTGAGAGGGTTTCTGGCCTTCTACTGGAAACTCTGTGTTCAGTGAATATCTGCCCTGAGAATCACTGTTTGGTACTCTGAAAATGCATTTGAGAGCGTTTCTGGCCTTCTAGTGGAAACTCTGTGTTGAGTGAATATCTGCAGAAAGAATCACTTTTTTGGACTCTGAAGGTGCTTCTGAGAGAGTTTCTGGACTTCTAGTGGAAACTCTGTGTTGAGTGAACAATTGCACAAAGAATCACTTTTTTGGACTCTGAAAGTACATTTGAGAGCGTTTCTGGTCTTCCAGTGGAAACTCCGTGTTGAGTGATATCTGCACTAAGCATCAATTTTTGGACTCTGAAAGTGCATTTGAGAGCCTTTCTGGCCTTCAAATGGAAACTCTGTGTTGAGTGAATATCTGCCCTGAGAATCACTGTTTTGGACTCTGAAAGTCACGTTTGAGAGCGTTTTTGGCCTTCAAATGGACACTCTATGTGACTGAATATCTGCCCTGAGAATCACTTTTTGGACTCTGAAAATGCATTTGAGAGCGTTTCTGGTCTTCTAGTGGAAACTCTGTGTTGACTGAATATCTGCCCTGAGAATCACTTTTTGGACTCTGAAAGTGCATTTGAGAGCATTTCTGGCCTTGTAATGGAAACTCTGTGTTGAGTGAATATCTGCACTAAGACTCACTTTTTGGACTCTGAAAGTGCATTTGAGAGCATTTCTGGCCTTCAAATGGACACTCTGTGTGACTGAATATCTGCACTAAGAATCACTTTTTTGGACTCTGAAGGTGCTTCTGAGAGCGTTTCTGGCCTTCCAGTGGAAACTCTGTGTTGAGTGAACAACAGCAGTAAGAATCAATTTTTTTGGACTCTGAAAGTGCATTTGAGAGCGTTTCTGGCCTTCTAGTGGAAACTCTGTGTTCAGTGAATATCTGCCCTGAGAATCAATGTTTTGTACTCTGAAAATGCATTTGAGAGCGTTTCTGGCCTTCTAGTGGAAACTCTGTGTTGAGTGAATATCTGCACAAAGAATCACTTTCTTGGACTCTGAAGGTGCTTCTGAGAGAGTTTCTGGACTTCTAGTGGAAACTCTGTGTTGAGTGAACAATTGCACAAAGAATCACTTTTTGGACTCTGAAAGTGCATTTGAGAGCATTTCTGGCCTTCCAGTGGAAAGTGGAAACTCTGTGTTGACTGAATATCTGCCTGAGAATCACTTTTTGGACTCTGAAAATGCATTTGAGAGTGTTTCTGGCCTTCTAGTGGAAACTCTGTGTTGAGTGAATATCTGCCCTGAGAATCAGTTTTTGGACTCTGAAAGTGCATTTGAGAGCATTTCTGGCCTTGTAATGGAAACTCTGTGTTGAGTGAATGTCTGCCCTGAGAATCACTTTTTGGACTCTGAAAGTGCATTTGAGCGGATTTCTGGCCTTCTAGTGGAAACTCTGTGTTGAGTGAATATCTGCTCTGAGAATCACTGTTTTGGACTCTGAAAGTGCATTTGAGAGCGTTTTTGGCCTTCAAATGGACACTCTGTGTGACTGAATATCTGCCCTGAGAATCACTGTTTTGGACTCTGAAAATGCATTTGAGAGCGTTTCTGGCCTTCTACTGGAAACTCTGTGTTCAGTGAATATCTGCCCTGAAAATCACTGTTTGGCACTCTCAAAGTGCATTTGAGAGCGTTTCTGGCCTTCTAGTGGAAACTCTGTGTTGAGTGAATATCTGCCACAAGAATCACTTTTTGGACTCTGAAAGTGCATTTGAGAGCATTTCTGGCCTTTTAATGGAAACTCTGTGTTCAGTGAATATCTGCAGAAAGAATCACTTTTTGGACTCTGAAGGTGCTTCTGAGAGAGTTTCTGGACTTCTAGTGGAAACTCTGTGTTGAGTGAACAATTGCACAAAGAATCACTTTTTGGACTCTGAAAGTACATTTGAGAGCGTTTCTGGTCTTCCAGTGGAAACTCTGTGTTGAGTGAATATCTGCACTAAGAATCATTTTTGGACTCTGAAAGTGCATTTGAGAGCGTTTCTGGCCTTCAAATGCAAACTCTGTGTTGACTGAATATCTGCCCTGAGAATCACTTTTTGGACCTGAAAGTGCATTTGAGAGGATTTCTGGTCTTCTAGTGGAAACTCTGTGTTGAGTGAATATCTGCCCTGAGAATCACTGTTTTGGACTCTGAAAGTGCATTTGAGAGCGTTTTTGGCCTTCAAATGGAAACTCTGTGTGACTGAATATCTGCCCTGAGAATCACTGTTTTGGACTCTGAAAGTGCATTTGAGAGGATTTCTGGCCTTCAAATGGACACTCTGTGTGACTGAATATCTGCCCTGAGAATCACTTTTTGGACTCTGAAGGTGCTTTTGAGAGCGTTTCTGGCCTTCCAGTGGAAACTCTGTGTTGAGTGAATATCTGCAGTAAGAATCAACTTTTTGGACTCTGAAAGTGCATTTGAGAGCGTTTCTGGCCTTCTACTGGAAACTCTGTGTTCAGTGAATATCTGCCCTGAAAATCACTGTTTGGCACTCTCAAAATGCATTTGAGAGCGTTTCTGGCCTTCTAGTGGAAACTCTGTGTTGAGTGAATATCTGCACAAAGAATCACTTTTTGGACTCTGAAAGTGCATTTGAGAGCATTTCTGACCTTTTAATGGAAACTCTGTGTTCAGTGAATATCTGCAGAAAGAATCACTTTTTGGACTCTGAAAGTGCTTTTGAGAGAGTTTCTGGCCTTCTAGTGGAAACTCTGTGTTGAGTGAACAATTGCACAAAGAATCACTTTTTGGACTCTGAAAGTACATTTGAGAGCGTTTCTGGTCTTCCAGTGGAAACTCTGTGTTGAGTGATATCTGCACTAAGAATAAATTTTTTGGACTCTGAAAGTGCATTTGAGAGCGTTTCTGGCCTTCAAATGGAAACTCTGTGTGACTGAATATCTGCCCTGAGAATCACTTTTTGGACCCTGAAAGTGCATTTGAGAGGATTTCTGGCCTTCTAGTGGAAACTCTGTGTTGAGTGAATATCTGCCCTGAGAATCACTGTTTTGGACTCTGAAAGTGCGTTTGAGAGCGTTTTGGCCTTCAAATGGAAACTCTGTGTTGACTGAATATCTGCCCTGAGAATCACTGTTTTGGACTCTGAAAATGCATTTGAGAGAGTTTCTGGCCTTCAAATGGACACTCTGTGTGACTGAATATCTGCACTGAGAATCACTTTTTGGACTCTGAAGGTGCTTTTGAGAGCGTTTCTGGCCTTCCAGTGGAAACTCTGTGTTGAGTGAACGACTGCAGTAAGAATCATTTTTTGGACTTTGAAAGTGCATTTGAGAGCGTTTCTGGCCTTCTAGTGGAAACTCTGTGTTGAGTGAATATCTGCCCTGAAAATCACTGTTTTGGTACTCTGAAAATGCATTTGAGAGCGTTTCTGGACTTCTAGTGGAAACTCTGTGTTGAGTGAACAATTGCACAAAGAATCACTTTTGGACTCTGAAAGTACATTTGAGAGCGTTTCTGGTCTTCCAGTGGAAACTCTGTGTTGAGTGATATCTGCCCTGAGAATCAATTTTTTGGACTCTGAAAGTGCATTTGAGAGCATTTCTGGCCTTCCAGTGGAAACTCTGTGTTGAGTGAATATCTGCACTAAGAATCACTTTTTGGACTCTGAAAGTGCATTTGAGAGCCTTTCTGGCCTTCAAATGGACACTCTGTGTGACTGAATATCTGCCCTGAGAATCACTTTTTGGACTCTGAAAGTGCATTTGAGAGGTTTCTGGCCTTCTAGTGGAAACTCTGTGTTGAGTGAATATCTGCCCTGAGAATCACTGTTTTGGACTCTGAAAGTGCATTTGAGAGCGTTTTTGGCCTTCAAATGGACACTCTGTGTGACTGAATATCTGCCCTGAGAATCACTGTTTTGGACTGTGAAATTGCATTTGAGAGCATTTCTGGTCTTCCTTGGAAACTCTGTGTTGAGTGAATATCTGCACTAAGAATCACTTTTTTGGACTCTGAAAGTGCATTTGAGAGTATTTCTGGCCTTCAAATGGAAACTCTGTGTTGACTGAATATCTGCCCTGAGAATCACTTTTTGGACTCTGAAAGTGCATTTGAGAGCATTTCTGGCCTTGTAATGGAAACTCTGTGTTGAGTGAATGTCTGCCCTGAGAATCACTTTTTGGACTCTGAAAGTGCATTTGAGAGCATTTCTGGCCTTCTACTGGAAACTCTGTGGTGACTGAATATCTGCCCTGAGAATCACTGTTTTGGACTCTGAAAGTGCGTTTGAGACCGTTTTTGGCCTTCAAATGGACACTCTGTGTGACTGAATATCTGCCCTGAGAATCACTTTTTGGACTCTGAAAATGCATTTGAGAGCGTTTCTGGTCTTCTAGTGGAAACTCTGTGTTGACTGAATATCTGCCCTGAGAATCACTTTTTTGGACTCTGAAAGTGCATTTGAGAGCATTTCTGGCCTTGTAATGGAAACTCTGTGTTGAGTGAATATCTGCACTAAGAATCACTTTTTGGACTCTGAAAGTGCATTTGAGAGTGTTTCTGGCCTTCTAATGGAAACTCTGTGTTGAGTGAATATCTGCACTAAGACTCACTTTTTGGACTCTGAAAGTGCATTTGAGAGCATTTCTGGCCTTCAAATGGACACTCTGTGTTGAGTGAATATCTGCACTAAGAATCACTTTTTGGACTCTGAAGGTGCTTTTGAGAGCGTTTCTGGCCTTCCAGTGGAAACTCTGTGTTGAGTGAACATCTGCAGTAAGAATCAACTTTTTTGGTCTCTGAAAATGCATTTGAGAGGGTTTCTGGCCTTCTACTGGAAACTCTGTGTTCAGTGAATATCTGCCCTGAGAATCACTGTTTGGACTCTGAAAATGCATTTGAGAGCGTTTCTGGCCTTGTAGTGGAAACTCTGTGTTGAGTGAATATCTGCACAAAGAATCACTTTCTTGGACTCTGAAGGTGCATTTGAGAGAGTTTCTGGACTTCTAGTGGAAACTCTGTGTTGAGTGAATATCTGCACAAAGAATCACTTTTTGGACTCTGAAAGTACATTTGAGAGCGTTTCTGGTCTTCCAGTGGAAACTCTGTGTTGAGTGATATCTGCACTAAGCATCAATTTTTGGACTCTGAAAGTGCATTTGAGAGCGTTTCTGGCCTTCCAGTGGAAACTCTGTGTTGAGTGAATTTCTGCACTAAGAATCACTTTTTGGAATCTGAAAGTGCATTTGAGAGCCTTTCTGGCCTTCCAGTGGAAACTCTGTGTTGAGTGAATATCTGCACTAAGAATCAATTTTTGGACTCTGAAAATACATTTGAGAGCATTTCTGGCCTTCAAATGGACACTCTGTGTTGACTGAATATCTGGACTAAGAATCACTTTTTGAACTCTGAAAGTGCGTTTGAGAGCGTTTCTGGCCTTCTAGTGGAAACTCTGTGTTGAGTGAATATCTGCACTAAGAATCACTTTTTGGACTCTGAAAGTGCATTTGAGAGCGTTTCTGGCCTTCCAGTGGAAACTCTGTGTTGAGTGAATATCTGCCCTGAGAATCATTTTTGTTCTCTGAAAGTGCATTTGAGAGCATTTCTGGCATTCCAGTAGAAACGTGGAAACTCTGTGGTGACTGAATATCTGCCCTGAGAATCAATGTTTTGCACTCTGAAAGTGCATTTGAGAGCGTTTCTGGCCTTCTAGTGGAAACTCTTTGTTGAGTGAATATCTGCTCTGAGGATCACTTTTTGGACTCTGAAAGTGTATTTGAGAGCGTTTCTGCCTTCCAATAGAAACTCTGTGTTGAGTGAATATCTGCCCTGAGAATCACTTTTGGGACTCTGAAATTGCATTTGAGAGCATTTCTGGCCTTCCTTGTAGACTCTGTGTTGAGTGAATATCTGCACTAAGAATCACTTTTGTGGACTCTGAAAGTGCATTTGAGAGTATTTCTGGCCTTCAAATGGAAACTCTGTGTGACTGAATATCTGCCCTGAGAATCACTTTTTGGACTCTGAAAATGCATTTGAGAGCATTTCTGGCCTTGTAATGGAAACTCTGTGTTGAGTGAATATCTGCCCTGAGAATCACTTTTTGGACCCTGAAAGTGCATTTGAGAGCATTTCTGGCCTTCTACTGGAAACTCTGTGGTGACTGAATATCTGCCCTGAGAATCACTGTTTTGGACTCTGAAAGTGCGTTTGAGACCGTTTTTGGCCTTCAAATGGACACTCTGTGTCACTGAATATCTGCCCTGAGAATCAGTTTTGTGGACTCTGAAAGTGCATTTGAGAGTATTTCTGGCCTTCAAATGGAAACTCTGTGTGACTGAATATCTGCCCTGAGAATCACTTTTTGGGACTCTGGAATTGCATTTGAGAGCATTTCTGGTCTTCTTGTGGAGACTCTGTGTTGAGTGAATATCTGCACTAAGAATCAGTTTTGTGGACTCTGAAAGTGCATTTGAGAGTATTTCTGGCCTTCAAATGGACACTTTGTGTCACTGAATATCTGCCCTGAGAATCACTTTTTGGACTCTGAAAATGCATTTGAGAGCGTTTCTGGCCTTCCAGTGGAAACTCTGTGTTGAGTGAATATCTGCACTAGGAATCACTTTTTGTTCTCTGAAAGTGCATTTGAGAGTATTTCTGGCATTCCACTAGAAACGTGGAAACTCTGTGGTGACTGAATATCTGCCCTGAGAATCAGTGTTTTGCACTATGAAAGTGCGTTTGAGAGCGTTTCTGGCCTTCTAGTGGAAACTCTGTGTTGAGTGAATATCTGCACTAAGAATCACTTTTTGGACTCTGAAAGTGCATTTGAGAGCGTTTCTGGCCTTCTAGTGGAAACTCTGTGTTGAGTGAATATCTGCTCTGAGAATCACTTTTTGGACTCTGAAAGTGCATTTGAGAGCGTTTCTGGCCTTCTAGTAAAAACTCTGTGTTGAGTGAATATCTGCCCTGAGAATCACTTTTTGGACTCTGAAAGTGCATTTGAGAGTATTTCTGGCCTTCAAATGGACACTCTGTGTGACTGAATATCTGTCCTGAGAATCACTTTTTTGGACTCTGAAAATGCATTTGAGAGTGTTTCTGGCCTTCCTGTGGAAACTCTGTGTTGAGTGATATCTGCACTAAGAATCACTGTTTTGGACTCTGAAAGTGCATTTGAGAGCGTTTCTGGCCTTCTAATGGAAACTCTGTGTTGAGTGAATATCTGCACTAAGAATCACTTTTTGGACTCTGAAAGTGCATTTGAGAGCGTTTCTGGCCTTCCAGTGGAAACTCTGTGTTGAGTGAATATCTGCACTAAGAATCACTTTTTGGACTCTGAAGGTGCTTCTGAGAGAGTTTCTGGACTTCTAGTGGAAACTCTGTGTTGAGTGAACATCTGCACAAAGAATCACTTTTTGGACTCTGAAAGTGCATTTGAGAGCGTTTCTGGTCTTCCAGTGGAAACTCTGTGTTGAGTGATATCTGCACTAAGAATCAATTTTTGGACTCTGAAAGTGCATTTGAGAGCGTTTCTGGCCATCTTATAAACTCTGTGTTGACTGAATATCTGGACTAAGAATCACTTTTTTGAACTCTGAAAGTGCATTTGAGAGCGTTTCTGGCCTTCTAGTGGAAACTCTGTGTTGAGTGAATATCTGCACTAAGAATCACGATTTTGGACTCTGAAAGTGTATTTGAGAGCGTTTCTGCCTTCCAATGGAAACTCTGTGTTGACTGAATATCTGCCCTGAGAATCACTTTTTGGGACTCTGAAAGTGCATTTGAGAGCATTTCTGGTCTTCCTTGGAAACTCTGTGTTGAGTGAATATCTGCACTAAGAATCACTTTTGTGGACTCTGAAAGTGCATTTGAGAGCATTTCTGCCTTCCAATAGAAACTCTGTGTTGACTGAATATCTGCCCTGAGAATCACTTTTTGGGACTCTGGAATTGCATTTGAGAGCATTTCTGGTCTTCCTTGTAAACTCTGTGTTGAGTGAATATCTGCCCTAAGAATCACTGTGTTGGACTCTGAAAATGCATTTGAGAGCGTTTCTGGCCTTCCAGTGGAAACTCTGTGTTGAGTGAATATCTGCACTAAGAATCACTTTTTGTTCTCTGAAAGTGCATTTGAGAGCAGTTCTGGCATTCCAGTGTGGAAACTCTGTGGTGACTGAATATCTGCCCTGAGAATCAGTTTTTGGACTCTGAAAGTGCATTTGAGAGCGTTTCTGGCCTTCTAGTGGAAACTCTGTGTTGAGTGAATATCTGCACTAAGAATCACTGTTTTGGACTCTGAAAGTGCATTTGAGAGCGTTTCTGGCCTTCTACTGGAAACTCTGTGTTGAGTGAATATCTGCACTAAGAATCACTTTTTGGACTCTGAAAGTGCATTTGAGAGCGTTTCTGGCCTTCTAGTGGAAACTCTGTGATGAGTGAATATCTGCACTAAGAATCACGATTTTGGACTCTGAAAGTGCATTTGAGAGTGTTTCTGGCCTCCAGTGGAAACTCTGAGTTGAGTGAATATCTGCCCTGAGAATCACTGTTTTGGAATCTGAAAGTGCATTTGAGAGCATTTCTGGCCTTCAAGTGGAAACTCTGTGGTGACTGAATATCTGCCCTGAGAATCACTTTTTGGACTCTGAAAATGCATTTGAGAGCGTTTCTGGTCTTCTAGTGGAAACTCTGTGTTGAGTGAACAATTGCACAAAGAATCACTTTTTTGGACTCTGAAAGTACATTTGAGAGCGTTTCTGGTCTTCCAGTGGAAACTCTGTGTTGAGTGATATCTGCACTAAGAATCACTTTTTGGACTCTGAAAGTGCATTTGAGAGCGTTTCTGGCCATCTCATGGAAACTCTGTGTTGACTGAATATCTGGACTAAGAATCACTTTTTGAACTCTGAAAGTGCATTTGAGAGCGTTTCTGGCCTTCTAGTGGAAACTCTGTGTTGAGTGAATATCTGCACTAAGAAACACTTTTTGGACTCTGAAAGTACATTTGAGAGCGTTTCTGGCCTTCCAGTGGAAACTCTGTGTTGAGTGATATCTGCACCAAGAATCACTTTTTTGTTCTCTGAAAGTGCATTTGAGAGCGTTGCTGGCATTCCAGTGGAAACTCTGTGGTGACTGAATATCTGCCCTGAGAATCAGTGTTTTGCACTCTGAAAGTGCGTTTGAGAGCGTTTCTGGCCTTCTAGTGGAAACTCTGTGTTGAGTGAATACTTGCTCTGAGGATCACTTTTTGGACTCTGAAAATGCATTTGAGAGCATTTCTGGCCTTGTAATGGAAACTCTATGTTGAGTGAATATCTGCCCTGAGAATCACTTTTTGGAATCTGAAAGTGCATTTGAGAGCATTTCTGGCCTTCTAGTGGAAACTCTGTGGTGACTGAATATCTGCCCTGAGAATCACTTTTTGGACTCTGAAAATGCATTTGAGAGCGTTTCTGGTCTTCTAGTGGAAACTCTGTGTTGATTGAATATCTGCCCTGAGAATCACTTTTTTGGACTCTGAAAGTGCATTTGAGAGCAAATTTCTGACCTTCCAGTGGAAACTCTGTGTTCAGTGAATATCTGCACTAAGAATCACTTTTTTTTGGACTCTGAAAGTGCATTTGAGAGCATTTCTGGCATTCCAGTAGAAACGTGGAAACTCTGTGGTGACTGAATATCTGCCCTGAGAATCAGTGTTTTGCACTCTGAAAGTGCGTTTGAGAGCGTTTCTGGCCTTCTAGTGGAAACTCTGTGTTGAGTGAATACTTGCTCTGAGAATCACTTTTTGGACTCTGAAAGTGTATTTGAGAGCGTTTCTGCCTTCCAATAAAAACTCTGTGTTGACTGAATATCTGCCCTGAGAATCACTTTTTTGGACTCTGGAATTGCATTTGAGAGCATTTCTGGTCTTCCTTGTAGACTCTGTTTTGAGTGAATATCTGCACTAAGAATCACTTTTTGGACTCTGAAAGTGCATTTGAGAGCGTTTCTGGCCTTCCAGTGGAAACTCTGTGTTGAGTGAATATCTGCACTAAGAATCACTTTTTTTGTTCTCTGAAAGTGCATTTGAGAGCATTTCTGGCATTCCAGTGGAAACTGGAAACTCTGTGGTGACTGAATATCTGCCCTGAGAATCATTGTTTTGCACTTTGAAAGTGCATTTGAGAGCATTTCTGGCCTTCTAGTGGAAACTCTGTGTTGAGTGAATACTTGCTCTGAGAATCACTTTTGGACTCTGAAAGTGCATTTGAGAGCGTTTCTGCCTTCCAATGAAACTCTGTGTTGAGTGAATATCTGCCCTGAGAATCACTTTTTGGGACTCTGAAAATGCATTTGAGAGCATTTCTGGCCTTCTAATGGAAACTCTGTGTTGAGTGAATATCTGCCCTGAGAATCACTTTTTGGACTCTGAAAGTGCATTTGAGAGCATTTCTGGCCTTCTAGTGGAAACTCTGTGGTGACTGAATATCTGCCCTGAGAATCACTTTTTGGACTCTGAAAATGCATTTGAGAGCGCGTTTCTGGTCTTCTAGTGGAAACTCTGTGTTGATTGAATATCTGCCCTGAGAATCACTTTTTGGACTCTGAAAGTGCATTTGAGAGCAAATTTCTGACCTTCCAGTGGAAACTCTGTGTTCAGTGAATATCTGCACTAAGAATCACTTTTTGGACTCTGAAAGTGCATTTGAGAGCGTTGCTGGCATTCCAGTAGAAACGTGGAAACTCTGTGGTGACTGAATATCTGCCCTGAGAATCAGTGTTTTGGACTCTGAAAGTGCATTTGAGAGCATTTCTGGTCTTTCTAGTGGAAACTCTGTGTTGAGTGAATATCTGCTCTAAGAATCACTTTTTTGGACTCTGAAAATGCATTTGAGAGCATTTCTGGCCTTGTAATGGAAACTCTGTGTTGAGTGAATGTCTGCCCTGAGAATCACTTTTTGGACTCTGAAAGTGCATTTGAGAGTGTTTCTGGCCTTCCAGTGGAAACTCTGTGGTGACTGAATATCTGCCCTGAGAATCACTTTTTGGACTCTGAAAATGCCTTTGAGAGCGTTTCTGGTCTTCTAGTGGAAACTCTGTGTTGAGTGAATATCTGCACTAAGAATCACTTTTTGGACTCTGAAAGTGCATTTGAGAGCAAATTTCTGGCCTTTAGTGGAAACTCTGTGTTCAGTGAATATCTGCACTAAGAATCACTTTTTGGACTCTGAAAGTGCATTTGAGAGCGTTGCTGGCATTCCAGTAGAAACGTGGAAACTCTGTGGTGACTGAATATCTGCCCTGAGAATCAGTGTTTTGCACTCTGAAAGTGCGTTTGAGAGCGTTTCTGGCCTTCTAGTGGAAACTCTGTGTTGAATGAATACTTGCTCTGAGGATCACTTTTTGGACTCTGAAAGTGTATTTGAGAGCGTTTCTGCCTTCCAATAAAAACTCTGTGTTGACTGAATATCTGCCCTGAGAATCACTTTTTGGGACTCTGGAATTGCATTTGAGAGCATTTCTGGTCTTCCTTGTAGACTCTGTGTTGAGTGAACAACTGCACTAAGAATCACTTTTTGGACTCTGAAAGTGCATTTGAGAGCGTTTCTGGCCTTCCAGTGGAAACTCTGTGTTGAGTGATATCTGCACTAAGAATCACTTTTTGTTCTCTGAAAGTGCATTTGAGAGCCTTTCTGGCATTCCAGTAGAAACGTGGAAACTCTGTGGTGACTGAATATCTGCCCTGAGAATCATTGTTTTGCACTTTGTAAGTGCGTTTGAGAGCGTTTCTGGCCTTCTAGTGGAAACTCTGTGTTGAGTGAATACTTGCTCTGAGGATCACTTTTTGGACTCTGAAAGTGTATTTGAGAGCGTTTCTGCCTTCCAATAAAAACTCTGTGTTGAGTGAATATCTGCCCTGAGAATCACTTTTTGGGACTCTGGAATTGCATTTGAGAGCATTTCTGGTCTTCCTTGTAGACTCTGTGTTGAGTGAATATCTGCACTAAGAATCACTTTGTGGACTCTGAAAGTGCATTTGAGAGTATTTCTGGCCTTCAAATGGACACTCTGTGTCACTGAATATCTGCCCTGAGAATCACTTTTTGGACTCTGAAAATGCATTTGAGAGTGTTTCTGGCCTTCCAGTGGAAACTCTGTGTTGAGTGATATCTGCACTAAGAATCACTGTGTTGGACTCTGAAAGTGCATTTGAGAGCGTTTCTGGCCTTCTACTGGAAACTCTGTGTTGAGTGAACAACTGCACTAAGAATCACTTTTTGGACTCTGAAAGTGCGTTTGAGAGCGTTTCTGGCCTTCCAGTGGAAACTCTGTGTTGAGTGATATCTGCACTAAGAATCACTTTTGTTCTCTGAAAGTGTATTTGAGAGCAGTTCTGGCATTCCAGTGGAAACGTGGAAACTCTGTGGTGACTGAATATCTGCCCTGAGAATCAGTGTTTTGCACTCTGAAAGTGCGTTTGAGAGCGTTTCTGGCCTTCTAGTGGACACTCTGTGTTGAATGAATATCTGCACTAAGAATCAGTGTTTTGGACTCTGAAAGTGCATTTGAGAGCGTTTCTGGCCTTCTAGTGGAAACTCTGTGTTGAGTGAATATCTGCACAAAGAATCACTGTTTTGGAATCTGAAAGTGCATTTGAGAGCGTTTCTGGTCTTCAAATGGACACTCTGTGTTGAGTGAATATCTGCACTAAGAATGACTTTTTGGACTCTGAAAATGCATTTGAGAGCGTTTCTGGATTTGTAGTGGAAACTCTGTGTTGAGTGAATATCTGCCCTGAGAATCACTGTTTTGGAATCTGAAAGTGCGTTTGAGAGCGTTTTTGGCCTTAAAAGGGACACTCTGTGTCACTGAATATCTGCCCTGAGAATCACTTTTTGGACTCTGAAAATGCATTTGAGAGCGTTTCTGGTCTTCTAGTGGAAACTCTGTGTTGATTGAATATCTGCCCTGAGAATCACTTTTTGGACTCTGAAAGTGCATTTGAGAGTGTTACTGGCTTTCTTATAAACTCTGTGTTGACTGAATATCTGGACTAAGAATTACTTTTTTGAACTCTGAAAGTGCATTTGAGAGCGTTTCTGGCCTTCTAGTGGAAACTGTGTTGAGTGAATATCTGCACTAAGAAACACTTTTTGGACTCTGAAAGTACATTTGAGAGCGTTTCTGGCATTCCAGTGGAAACTCTGTGTTGAGTGATATCTGCACTAAGAATCACTTTTTGTTCTCTGAAAGTGCATTTGAGAGCAGTTCTGGCATTCCAGTGGAAACGTGGAAACTCTGTGGTGACTGAATTTCTGCCCTGAGAATCAGTGTTTTGCACTCTGAAAGTGCGTTTGAGAGCGTTTTCTGGCCTTCCAGTGGAAACTCTGTGTTGAGTGAATATCTGCAGAAAGCATCACTTTTTGGACTCTGAAGGTGCTTCTGAGAGAGTTCCTGGACTTCTAGTGGAAACTCTGTGTTGAGTGAACAATTGCACAAAGAATCACTTTTTGGACTCTGAAAGTGCATTTGAGAGCGTTTCTGGTCTTCCAGTGGAAACTCTGTGTTGAGTGATATCTGCACTAAGCATAAATTTTTTGGACTCTGAAAGTGCATTTGAGAGCGTTACTGGCCATCTTATAAACTCTGTGTTGACTGAATATCTGGACTAAGAATTACTTTTTTGAACTCTGAAAGTGCATTTGAGAGCGTTTCTGGCCTTCTAGTGGAAACTCTGTGTTGAGTGAATATCTGCACTAAGAATCACGATTTTGGACTTTGAAAGTGTATTTGAGAGCGTTTCTGCCTTCCAATAGAAACTCTGTGTTGACTGAATATCTGCCCTGAGAATCACTTTTTGGGACTCTGGAATTGCATTTGAGAGCATTTCTGGTCTTCCTTGGACACTCTGTGTTGAGTGAATATCTGCACTAAGAATTACTTTTTGGACTCTGAAAGTGCATTTGAGAGCGTTTCGGGCCTTCCAATGGAAACTCTGTGTTGACTGAATATCTGCCCTGAGAATCACTTTTTGGGACTCTGAAAGTGCATTTGAGAGCAGTTCTGGCCTTCAGTGGAAACGTGGAAACTCTGTGGTGACTGAATATCTGCCCTGAGAATCACTTTTTGGACTCTGAAAGTGCATTTGAGAGCGTTTCTGGCCTTCTAGTGGAAACTCTGTGTTGAGTGAACAACTGCACTGAGAATCAGTGTTTTGGACTCTGAAAGTGCATTTGAGAGCGTTTCTGCCTTCAAATGGAAACTCTGTGTTGACTGAATATCTGCACTGAGAATCACTTTTTGGAATCTGAAAGTGCATTTGAGAGCGTTTCTGGCCTTCTAGTGGAAACTCTGTGTTGAGTGAATATCTGCACTAAGAATCACTTTTTGGACTCTGAAAATGCATTTGAGAGCGTTTCTGGACTTCAAATGGCCACTCTGTGTGACTGAATATCTGGCCTGAGAATCAGTGTTTTGGACTCTGAAAGTGCATTTGAGAGCGTTTCTGGCCTTCTAGTGGAAACTCTGTGTTGAGTGAATACTTGCTCTGAGAATCACTTTTTGGACTCTGAAAGTGTATTTGAGAGCGTTTCTGCCTTCCAATAGAAACTCTGTGTTGACTGAATATCTGCCCTGAGAATCACTTTTTGGGACTCTGGAATTGCATTTGAGAGCATTTCTGGCCTTGTAATGGAAACTCTGTGTTGAGTGAATGTCTGCCCTGAGAATCACTTTTTTGGACTCTGAAAGTGCATTTGAGAGCATTTCTGGCCTTCTAGTGGAAACTCTGTGTTGAGTGAATATCTGCACTAAGAATCACGTTTTTGGACTTTGAAAGTGCATTTGAAAATGTTTCTGCCCTTAGAGTGGAAACTCTGTGTTGATTGAATATCTGCCCTGAGAATCACTGTTTTGGACTCTGAAAGTGCATTTGAGAGCGTTTCTGGCCTTCTAGTGGAAACTCTGTGTTGAGTGAATATCTTCACAAAAAGAATCACTGTTTTGGAATCTGAAAGTGCATTTGAGAGCGTTTCTGGCCTTCTAGTGGAAACTCTGTGTTGAGTGAATATCTGCACTAAGAATCACTTTTTGGACTCTGAAAATGCATTTGAGAGCGTTTCTGGACTTCTAGTGGAAACTCTGTGTTGAGTGAATATCTGCACTAAGAATCACTTTTTGGACTCTGAAAGTGCATTTGAGAGCGTTTCTGGACTTCAAATGGCCACTCTGTGTGTGAATGAATATCTGGCCTGAGAATCAGTGTTTTGGACTCTGAAAGTGCATTTGAGAGCATTTCTGGCCTTCTAGTGGAAACTCTGTGTTGATTGAATATCTGCCCTGAGAATCACTTTTTGGACTCTGAAAGTGCATTTGAGAGCATTTCAGGCCTTCAAGTGGAAACTCTGTGGTGACTGAATATCTGCCCTGAGAATCACTGTTTTGGACTCTGAAAGTGCATTTGAGAGCGTTTCTGGCCTTCTAGTGGAAACTCTGTGTTGAGTGAATATCTGCACTAAGAATCACTTTTGGACTCTGAAAGTGCATTTGAGAGCGTTTCTGGCCTTCCAGTGGAAACTCTGTGTTCAGTGAATATCTGCACTAAGAATCACTTTTTTTGTTCTCTGAAAGTGCATTTGAGAGCTTTTCTGGCATTCCAGTAGAAGTGGAAACTCTATGGTGACTGAATATCTGCCCTGAGAATCAGTGTTTTGCACTCTGTAAGTGCGTTTGAGAGCTTTTCTGGCCTTCTAGTGGAAACTCTGTGTTGAGTGAATACTTGCTCTGAGGATCACTTTTTGGACTCTGAAAGTGCATTTGAGAGCGTTTCTGCCTTCCAATAGAAACTCTGTGTTGACTGAATATCTGCCCTGAGAATCACTTTTTGGGACTCTGGAAGTGCATTTGAGAGCATTTCTGGTCTTCCTTGTACACTCTGTGTTGAGTGAATATCTGCACTAAGAATCACTTTTGTGGACTCTGAAAGTGCATTTGAGAGCATTTCTGGCCTTCAAATGGACACTCTGTGTTCACTGAATATCTGCCCTGAGAATCACTTTTTGTTGTCTGAAAGTGCATTTGAGAGCAGTTCTGGCCTTCTAGTGGAAACGTGGAAACTCTGTGGTGACTGAAAATCTGCCCTGAGAATCAGTGTTTTGGACTCTGAAAGTGCGTTTGAGAGCGTTCTGGCCTTCTAGTGGAAACTCTGTGTTGAGTGAATATCTGTACTAAGAATCACTGTTTTGGACTCTGAAAGTGCATTTGAGAGCGTTTCTGGCCTTCTAGTGGAAACTTTGTGTTGAGTGAATATCTGCACTAAGAATCACGTTTTTGGACTCTGAAAGTGCATTTGAGAGTGTTTCTGGCCTTCCAGTGGAAACTCTGTGTTGAGTGAATATCTTCCTGAGAATCACTGTTTTGGAATCTGAAAGTGCATTTGAGATCGTTTCTGGCCTTCTAGTGGAAACTCTGTGTTGAGTGAATATCTCACAAAGAATCACTGTTTTGGACTCTGAAAGTGCATTTGAGAGCGTTTCTGGCCTTCAAATGGACACTCTGTGTGACTGAATATCTGCCCTGAGAATCACTGTTTTGGACTCTGAAAATGCATTTGAGAGCGTTTCTGGTCTTCTAGTGGAAACTCTGTGTTGCTGAATATCTGCACTGAGAATCACTTTTTGGACTCTGAAAGTGCATTTGAGAGCATTTCTGGCCTTGTAATGGAAACTCTATGTTGAGTGAATATCTGCCCTGAGAATCAGTTTTGGACTCTGAAAGTGCATTTGAGAGTATTTCTGGCCTTCTAGTGGAAACTCTGTGTTGAGTGAATATCTGCCCTGAGAATCACTGTTTTGGACTCTGAAAGTGCATTTGAGAGCGTTTTTGGCCTTCCAGTGGAAACTCTGTGTTGAGTGATATCTGCACTAAGAATCACTTTTTGTTCTCTGAAAGTGCATTTGAGAGCAGTTCTGGCATTCCAGTAGAAACGTGGAAACTCTGTGGTGACTGAATATCTGGCCTGAGAATCAGTGTTTTGCACTCTGAAAGTGCGTTTGAGAGCGTTTCTGGCCATCTAGTGGAAACTCTTTGTTGAGTGAATACTTGCTCTCAGGATCACTTTTTGGACTCTGAAAGTGTATTTGAGAGCGTTTCTGCCTTCCAATAGAAACTCTGTGTTGACTGAATATCTGCCCTGAGAATCACTTTTTGGGACTCTGGAATTGCATTTGAGAGCATTTCTGGTCTTCCTTGTAGACTCTGTGTTGAGTGAATATCTGCACTAAGAATCACTTTTTGGACTCTGAAAGTGCATTTGAGAGTATTTCTGGCCTTCAAATGGACACTCTGTGTCACTGAATATCTGCCCTGAGAATCAATTTTTTGGACTCTGAAAATGCATTTGAGAGCATTTCTGGCCTTGTAATGGAAACTCTATGTTGAGTGAATGTCTGCCCTGAGAATCACTTTTTGGACTCTGAAAGTGCATTTGAGAGCATTTCTGGCCTTCTAGTGGAAACTCTGTGGTGACTGAATATCTGCCCTGAGAATCACTTTTTGGACTCTGAAAGTGCGTTTGAGAGCGTCTTTGGTCTTCCAGTGGAAACTCTGTCTTGAATGATATCTGCACTAAGAATCACTGTGTTGGACTTTGAAAATGCATTTGAGAGCGTTTCTGGCCTTCCAGTGGAAACTCTGTGTTGAGTGATATCTGCACTAAGAATCACTTTTTGTTCTCTGAAAGTGCATTTGAGAGCAGTTCTGGCATTCCAGTAGAAACGTGGAAACTCTGTGGTGACTGAATATCTGGCCTGAGAATCAGTGTTTTGCACTCTGAAAGTGCGTTTGAGAGCGTTTCTGGCCATCTAGTGGAAACTCTGTGTTGAGTGAATACTTGCTCTGAGGATCACTTTTTTGGACTCTGAAAGTGTATTTGAGAGCGTTTCTGCCTTCAATAGAAACTCTGTGTTGACTGAATATCTGCACTAAGAATCACTTTTTGGACTCTGAAAATGCATTTGAGAGATTTTCTGGCCCTTTACTGGAAACTCTGTGTTGAGTGAATATCTGCACTAAGAATCACTTTTTGGACTCTGAAAGTGCTTTTGAGAGTGTTTCTGGCCTTCCAGTGAAAAGTCTGTGTTGAGTGAATATCTGCACTAAGAATCACTTTTTGTTCTCTGAAAGTGCATTTGAGAGCATTTCTGGCATTCAGTAGAAACGTGGAAACTCTGTGGTGACTGAATATCTGCCCTGAGAATCAGTGTTTTGCACTCTGAAAGTGCGTTTGAGAGCGTTTCTGGCCTTCTAGTGGAAACTCTGTGTTGAGTGAACAACTGCACTGAGAATCACTTTTTGGACTCAGAAAGTGCATTTGAGAGCGTTTCTGGCCTTCCAGTGAAAATTCTGTGTTGAGTGAATATTTGCAGTAAGAATCAATTTTTGGACTCTGAAAATGCATTTGAGAGCGTTTCTGGCCTTTTACTGGAAACTCTGTGTTAAGTGCATATCTGCACTAAGAATCACTTTTTGGACTCTGAAAATGCATTCAGAGCGTTTCTGGCCTTTTACTGGAAACTCTGTGTTGAGAGAATATCTGGACTAAGAATCACTTTTTGGACTCAGTGCATTTGAGAGCGTTTCTGGCCTTCCAGTGAAAATTCTGTGTTGAGTGAATATTTGCAGTAAGAATCAATTTTTGGACTCAGAAAGTGCATTTGAGAGCGTTTCTGGCCTTTTACTGGAGACTCTGTGTTGAGTGAATATTTGCAGTAAGAATCAATATTTTGGACTCTGAAAATGCATTTGAGAGCGATTCTGGCCTTTTACTGGAAACTCTGTGTTGAGTGAAAATCTGCACTAAGAATCACTTTTTGGACTCAGAAAGTGCTTCTGAGAGAGTTTCTGGCATTCTTCAGGAAACTCTGTGTTGAGTTAATATCTGCAGTAAGAATCAATTTTTGGACTCTAAAAGTGCATTTGAGTGCATTTCTGGCCTTCCAGTGGAAACTCTCTGTTGAGTGAATATTTGCAGTAAGAATCAATTTTTGGACTCTGAAAATGCATTTGAGAGTTTCAAGCCTTTTATTGGAAACTCTGTGTCAGTGAATATCTGCACTAAGAATCACTTTTTGGACTCTGAAAGTGATTCCGAGAGCGTTCTGGCCTTCCAGTGAAAAGTCTGTGTTGAGTGAATATTTGCAGTAAGAATCAATTTTTGGACTTTGAAAATGCATTCGAAGCGTTTCTGACCTTTTACTGGAAACTCTGTGTTGAGTGAATATCTGCACTAACAATCACTTTTTTGGACTCAGAAAGTGCATTTGAGAGCGTTTCTGGCCTTCCAGTGAAAATTCTGTGTTGAGTGAATATTTGCAGTAAGAATCACTTTTTTGGACTCTGAAAATGCATTTGAGAGAGTTTCTGGCCTTTACTGGAAACTCTGTGTTGAGTGAATATCTGCACTAAGAATCACTTTTGGACTCAGAAAGTGCTTCTGAGAGAGTTTCTGGCATTCTTCAGGAAACTCTGTGTTGAGTTAATATCTGCAGTAAGAATCAATTTTTTGGACTCTAAAAGTGCATTTGAGTGCATTTCTGGCCTTCCAGTGAAAAGTCTGTGTTGAGTGAATATTTGCAGTAAGAATCAATTTTTGGACTCAGAAAATGCATTTGAGAGCGATTCTGGCCTTTTACTGGAAACTCTGTGTTGAGTGAATATCTGCACTAAGAATCACTTTTTTGGACTCTAAAAGTGCTTCTGAGAGCGTTTCTGGCCTTCCAGTGAAAGTCTGTGTTGAGTGAATAGTTGCAGTAGGAATCAATTTTTGCACTCTGAAAGTGCTTCTGAGAGCATTTCTGGCATTTTACTGGAAACTCTGTGTTGAGTGAATATCTGCACTAAGAATCACTTTTTTTGGACTCTGAAAGTGCTTCTGAGAGCGTTTTTGGCCTTCCAGTGAAAAGTCTGTGTTGAGTGAATATTTGCAGTAAGAATCAATTTTTTGGACTCTGAAAATGCATTTGAGAGCGTTTCTGGCCCTTTAGTGGAAACTCTGTGTTGAGTGAATATCTGCACTAACAATCACTTTTGGACTCAGAAAGTGCATTGAGAGCATTTCTCTATTTTACTGGAGACTCTGTGTTGAGTGAATATTTGCAGTAAGAATCAATTTTTGGACTCTGAAAAGGCATTTGAGAGCGTTTCTGGCCTTTTACTGGAAATTCTGTGTTGAGTGAATATCTGCACTAGAATCACTTTTTGGACTCAGAAAGTGCTTCTGAGAGAGTTTCTGGCATTCTTCAGGAAACTCTGTGTTGAGTTAATATCTGCAGTAAGAATCAATTTTGGACTCTAAAAAGTGCATTTGAGTGCATTTCTGGCCTTCAGTGAAAAGTCTGTGTTGAGTGAATATTTGCAGTAAGAATCAATTTTTGGACTCAGAAAATGCATTTGAGAACGATTCTGGCCTTTTACTGGAAACTCTGTGTTGAGTGAATATCTGCACTAGAATCACTTTTTGGACTCTAAAAGTGCTTCTGAGAGCGTTTCTGGCCTTCAGTGAAAAGTCTGTGTTGAGTGAATATTTGCAGTAAGAATCAATTTTGGACTCTGAAAATGCATTTGAGAGCGTTTCTGGCCCTTTAGTGGAAACTCTGTGTTGAGTGAATATCTGCACTAACAATCACTTTTGGACTCAGAAAGTGCATTTGAGAGCGTTTCTGGCCTTTTACTGGAGACTCTGTGTTGAGTGAATATTTGCAGTAAGAATCAATTTTTTGACTCTGAAAAGGCATTTGAGAGCGTTTTCTGGCCTTTTACTGGAAACTCTGTGTTGAGTGAATATCTGCACTAGAATCACTTTTTGGACTCAGAAAGTGCTTCTGAGAGAGTTTCTGGCATTCTTCAGGAAACTCTGTGTTGAGTTAATATCTGCAGTAAGAATCAATTTTTGTTCTCTAAAAGTGCATTTGAGTGCATTCTTTCCAGTGGAAACTCTCTGTTGAGTGAATATTTGCAGTAAGAATCAATTTTTGACTCTGAAAATGCATTTGAGAGAGTTTCAAACCTTTACTGGAAACTCTGTGTTGAGTGAATATTTGCACTAACAATCACTTTTGGACTCAGAAAGTGTACATTTAGAGGCGTTTCCTGGCCTTCCAGTGGAAACTCTGTGTTGAGTCAATATTTGCAGTAAGAATCAATTTTTGGACTCTGAAATGCATTTGAGAGCGATTCTGGCCCTTTACAGAAACTCTGTGTTGGTGAATATCTGCACTAAGAATCACTTTTTGGACTCAGAAGTGCTTCTGAGAGAGCTTCTGGCATTCTTCAGGAAACTCTGTGTTGAGTTAATATCTACAGTAAAGAATCACTTTTTGGACTCTAAAGTGCATTTAGTGCATTTCTGCCCTTCAGTGGAAACTCTTGTTGAGTGAATATTTGCAGTAAGAATCAATTTTTGACTCTGAAAATGCATTTGAGAGTTTCAAGCCTTTTGGAAACTCTGTGTTGAGTGAATATTTGCACTAAGAATCACTTTTTGGACTCTGAAAAGTGCTTCTCAGAGCGTTTCCCGGCCTTCCTGTGAAAATTCTGTGTTGAGTGAATATTTGCAGTAAGTCAATTTTTGGACTCAGAAAATGCATTTGAGGGCGATTCTGGCCTTTTACTGGAAACTCTGTGTTGAGTGAATATCTGCACTAAGAATCACTTTTTGGACTCTGAAATTGCTTCTGAGGCGTTTGGCCTTCCCTGAAAATCTGTGTTGAGTGAATATTTGCAGAGAA